>JADRCD010220026.1:0-15196 GCA_019843815.1 Montemys delectorum
CTGGCTGGTAGTTTCTGAAAGTAGATATTACTATTGGCTTATTTATTTGGAGACAATCTGTAACTAGCATGTGTAGTGTATGTAGAATTGCTGGGTTTTGGTTTTTTTTCTTTTTTTTTTTTTTAGGAGTTGGGTTATTTAATCTTGGGCTATCAACATTTTATATACAAGGGGACTGTTGAAAGCTTTTATGACGTTCTTTGTATGAAAAATTGATTTCTTGCTACACACTATGACTCAGACCTTAGTAATCCCAGCATTTGAGAAGCTAAGGCAGGAGAATTGCCTTTAGTCCAAGTCCAGTCTAGGCTAAAATGAGTCCCTGTGTTGAATAAAAAAGCAAAATACAGTTGTGTGTTCTTTTAAGTCTATAGCCAAAGTTTGGAAATGGCCATTTCCAAAGAAAGTTTTTGGTTCTTAGTACAAAATTTGAAGTTTAAGAGTCTTAAGTTTTGGTGGGAAAGATAGAAGAAAAGGAGTCCTTGTAAGAACTGAGTGGTACACAACACTGGAGTATACTGTGAACAACCCCAGCTGGTGCTATTAACTGTGGAATGATTCTTGTTTGTGGTCCTGAACTCCTGTGTTTCTTTCTCTGTGCAAATTCTATATGGAACAGTTGTTGAAACAGTAATGAGAGTTGAGGCACACCTGTCCATAATGAATGCTTTTCTAAGATCGCTTTCCCCTGGGCACATGGCAAGATTACTAGTTCAGTAAGATAGAAACCAACATTGATGTATTAGTCTTCAAGATAGCTGGTTCTTGGCCTTGGTTTTCCTTAAACAGTCATATAATAGAAACAACAGAATATTTATGTTCTTTCTTTTTGTCTGGCTTCTTCAGCCTGGTTTGTTGTTGAATTTGTTGACATTATTCCTCGTATTTATAGTTTTATGATGGTGTTGTTTATCTAAGCAACATTTTCGTTTATAATTATAGCAAAAGTTTTGTGTGTATTCACTCATTTTGGATGTAAAGCCTATTCTGGGTTTTGAACTGTTTGAGTAATAAGCAAATATTTACATGGTTTAATGTTCTTTACACGTATCTACAGGGTAGAATTGCTACATCATAAGAGAGGTATGCAGCTAACTTTGTATTACCTTTTCCCAAAAATACTGGATTATTTTTCATTCTTCTCAGCAAACTATGATCACCTACTTGCTCTGTATCCTTGCCCATATCTGACATTATGAGTATATTTATTCTAATAACTAAGTTATATTTAATTTTGTTAAGATAAGTTTATCAGCATTTTTCTCAGGGTGGTCATAAACTCCATGGGTTTATTTGTCCTCTTAAAGTCAGTGTATGCATTTTTTTTCCTATTAGTTGTCTGAGAATTTCATACAGTTTGTTTGGATGATCCCTCTCTTCCAAATCCTCCCACCCCCACCTCCATCTTCTACTGTCCAACTTCGGTGCCCTCCTTTTAATTTGTTTAGCCCATCAAGTCCAGTTCACACTTGTGCATATAGTCTGGGGTATGTGGTAATCCACTTACTGGGGACTAAGGTCTTAAACTATTAGTATTTTTAAGATAGGTATTTTTTGCACTCTAAGACTTATTTATTTTCCAACTCAAACATTGTATTCTGTGGGGGTTTTTTAATCCTAGAATTTTTGTTTTTTTTTACATGTATATGTGTTTGATCTATTTAGAATTCATTTTTAAGATAATACAATGTAAAGACTGAGTTTTCTTTTCATATGTATTTAAGCAGACCTACAATAAATATAGTTTGTCAAAACACAGTCTAGGTATGTGAAGGGAATTCTGAGTACTTATGAAAAAATTCAAAGAAAACAAGACAAGAGTTTTGTGGCCTGTGTTTTATTAAAAACAAACAATTGTTCTTGGAATGTGCTTTTGTGCCCCTAGCAAATGGTGGAAGTAGTGAGCTTCCTTAGGTTATTCATTACAGCTGGCTATTGTTTTGTTTATATATATGCCGCCATGTTCAATTTATCCATGTAACTGGATACTTTATATGACTCTTAACCCTCGGAGTATAACTTGCCTGGTGCGCTGAATAAATTGACTATTGCGTGAAACTTTAGTCTGTCTCATTTTTAGGCTCCTCTCTCCCACTTTAACACTGCCAGCTAAAGAAGTAAACAGTGGTTGTTTCAATACTCTTTGTAATATTAATTATGTTTGCCAAGATCTTTAGAAAATTTACATGATCACATAGTGATCTGCTTCTGAGATTTCCATTTTCTTATGTTATGGTTCCTTTGCTTTTTGTTATTTGTTCCTTTGCTGGGATCACCTTTTAGTTTGTAGAATTTTAATTGTGGTTACAAAAATGATTAATACTATAAATACTATCTGACCAATGTACATAGGTAGGCTTGTTTTTAAGAAACTCACAGAATTGTTTTATAATTTTTAATGTTAGGTGATTATCCAATAAGTGGATACTCATTAATTTCTGCATAAATTTGTATGATGTGGAGCTTTCATAATTTACTTACACATTTGCATGTAGATAACTTATCACCGTGAATAAAATTTTTATTATAAGTTAATAAATTGATATGACTTTTGTATTAAATGGGTTTTTTTCCCATTTCTCAACATGATAAATTGTATTCTTTGATATTTTTAATTTTTTTTTTTTTTTTGATGGTAGGAATTAAGCCCAGAGCTTTGTATAAATGCTAAGCTGTCCTGTACCAGAGAGTCTGTCGATGACTTGTTAATATTAGAAACCAAGTTAAGATTTGGGTAAATCCTATCTATACATAATGTATTGTTCTTTCCATTTAAATCTTTTTGTGTGGGTGTGGGTGTGCATGTACTGCACATTGCAAGTGGAAATCAGAGGACATATTATAGGAGCTGTTTCTTAATTTCTACCCTGTGGGCCCAAGGATTAGCACTCAGGTCCTAGGTGTGAAGCCAAGGGCTATCATCTGCTGAGTCATCACCAGCCCTAATGTGCTCTTTTATATGTAGATGAATCCAGTTACTGGTGGTATTTTAAGATTTTTTTTTTGAAATGTATTTGTAATTCAGTTGGCTAATTTTATTTTCATGACTTTCTCTGATTTTTTTTGTTTCATTCATAAACTGAATTTGAAAATGTCCCTCACTCACTAGTCACCAACTTTTCATTGAAATATTGCATTTCCATATAATTTGTTCATATTTTTACTTGTCAAATCTTAACATAAAGTTATTCATAATAATTCATTATTATAACACCTGGGATACCTAGTGACATAACTTCCTTTATTCCTGATAGTAAACTTACATTTCATCTTTGTTTTTACAGAATTTGTTTGTACAGAATTCTTGTCACATGTCTCCATATGCTTCCCCCTTCTGTGCTTGGTAATCTAATTACACATGTGCAGGTGCCTGTGTGTTAACCTGTTGAGCACTGAGGTGCTGATCTCTGGGTTGTAAGCAGCTTTTAGTGCTCATTCTCCTGTCTTATCGTCACTGCTATGTTCCTCCAGTAAATTTCCTATTTCCTGTACTGTGTGTTTCTTCTCATTTGCTTCTCATGCTTATGTCTTCCAGTGTTTCCTTTAACTGCTTGAATGTAATTAGAACACACTACTTTTAATGTTCCCATTTGATATTTTCATTGTCCTAGTTGCTGGGTCTGTTTGTTTCTATTGCTTTTTTCCTGGGGTGGGTGGGGTGGGTATGTGGGTGTGGGTGTGTGGGTGTGTAATGCATGTCTTGTTAAATTCTTTTAAGTGTTGAAATTTGCTCTCTTTGAAAGTTAAGTTTTTTTCCAGTGAACTTGTTTCTGTTGACTTTTTTCCCTTTAAGGTCTATTAGAATAAGTCTAAAGTAGCACATATAAACTTGCTATAAAGGACTAGAGAGCAAATATTTTAGGCTGTGTAGGCCAAGACCCTTCAACTATAGTTCTAGGGAAGCCAGAGACATCTTATAAACAAATAAGCATAGCTGTGCTCCAGTCAAACTTAAATGAACTGTCTTTAGTCTGCATGCTTAGAACTTTATGACCCTGGGATTTGATAATGTGGATTGGCAGAAATTTTCTTTTCTTTATCTTTCCTTAATCTTAAGATGCAGAAAAAAAGTAGACATTATATATTAGCTATCTTTGAGGAGTTGCAGTAAGCTACTTATTTAAAAAGAAGAAAAGAAGGTAATAAGAATTACCATCAGTTTTATTTAACATTAAAGAGCTGCATGCAGCAAGGCTATAGTTAGCTAGCAAACAATGGTCATGCAAATTGCAAATATGGCTTGCTTCATTCCAAGCTTTTAAGTAATAACCACTAATAACAGAAGTAAAGTTTCTGGTTTTATATTTCTGTTAGATTGAAAAAAAATGTAGTTCTAAATCCGTGCTCTGTGTGTTTGTCGGAGGAGAGGTATAGTAAGACCTGATGACATTGCTTTTCTTTTTCATTGTTTGCTGCTTTGAATACTTTTGAGGTGTGTAAGGGTTCTTAGAGCACTGTACTATGCATATATTAGTTCTGAAAGTCCATTCGAGCTACTTGGTTTTTAAATTGAGTTTTTAATAGGTTGTATATTTATCTGACTCCTCAGACTGAGATGTCAAGGGGCCAGCCTCTGGGAACAACATTTATATCCTCTGTGAATACCAGTCCTAAAGAAAAACGTGCTTGTGAATGGTAGTCATTAGATCTTTTCTTCCTTGATTTAGCATGCTGCAGATTTCAACCTCTTCTTGTGTGGCCATTTAAATAAATTGTTGTAGTTATATATTGACTCTAAACTTCTATACTGTAAGATAATCTAGGTTAGAGTTCTAATCTGAACTCTGAAACTTTTCAATACCAGCATGATACCAGAAGTGGAAAATTTAATTCCTGATCTTATGTAACAGGTTGCAGTATAAATGCAGGCACAGTAAAAGGCTGTTGTATTTTATGTGCAGAAATATGTATGTTAGTTTTTTACATTTGACTCCCATTCCAGACATGACTTTCCCATGTTTCCTTCCACCAGGAATTTGAGGGCTGAGTTAAATAATTTATAGTCTCAACACAGAAGACTTACCTGCTCAGTCCTCATCCTCACCAGGTTTTCTGCCTTCCCCCTTTACATTAAAAAGTAACTAGAACCAAAACAAAAGAAAGACCTGGTGCTAAGACTAAAAGCTTTTTTTTGTCCTCATATCATGCCCCATAGCAGTTCTTAAGGGCTCCAGCACCTTTGTGATACCATTTTCTACATAGCTTTCTTGGAAGCTGGGGCATCTTCATCCTCCTTCATATTCAATTGATTTTCGCGCGCGCGCCCGCGAGTGTGTGTATGTGTGCGTGTGCGTGTGCGTGTGTGTGTGTGTGTGTGTGTGTGTGTGTGTATGTGTGTGTGTATTATAGTGTTTTATTTCTTTTAAGCAATTGACAAAGAAATTTTCTACTCCAGGTGGTAAATCCAGATAGGTAACATAAGGTCAGCTTTCCACGCTACTCAAAATAAAAACACACCAAAATATAATTATAGAACAGTGCCTCAGAAAATCTTTTCAGGAGCTTGGAAAATGGCTCCGTGGGCAAAACGCCTGACCTGCAGGCATGAGGACTGCATATTTGTGCATCTTGGAGTAGACAGGTGGCCCTCTGAGTCAGTGAGCTCCACATTCAGTAAGAGATTATTTTTCTTAAAATTTAAGGTGGAGAACCTGGAAAGATGCTCAGTGGGTAAAAGCCCTTTCTATGCAAGCCTGACAGCCTGAGTTCAATTCCCAGAGCCCACACCTGTGCTGCACACCTGCATCCCAGTATTCTAGTGAAACGGGAGGCAAAAACAGAAGTAACAAAGTGTGCTGACCTGGAGAGTGAAAGGACAAAACAAGAAACCCTGCCTTAGAGACAGGGTGGAGGAACTGGAAAGATGGCTCAGCAGTTGGGAAAAATTTTGGTTCTTACAGGACTAGGTTCTAGTTCCCAGCACCTTCATGGTGGTTCAGTTTTACTTGTAACTCCAGTTCAGGCAATCTTTTTTGGGTACTCTGGTGGTGGGGTTGGTAGTACAGCTTTTGTTTGAGCGTTTTCCTGTTTTCTGAGGCAGGTATAGAGTTCTGCCACTCTCCAAATTCACATCAGTGAAGGAACAGATAAATCACAAATCTGCTTCTTGGTCCATTCACTTCAAATTCTCTGTCTGTGTGCAAGCATTGAAACCGTGTGTATAGTCACCCAAAGAAAATGGCTGGACTAACGTCAGTGAATTGTGTGTTCTTCATCTTACTATTGCAGGGAAATCCCAGCTAGCAAAAGATTGGCAGTGCCCATGCTCAGGTCTCACTCCTTTTGATACAAGTATGACCTTGGATGCTATCTCCTCTGCTTACGTTGAAGGGGATTCTACTGCCTCCTGAAATTCTGTGGTAGTAGGATAAAATATTTATTTGCTCATATACCAGTAGTAACAAAATGAGTGATTTTCAAATAGGCTTTACTTAAAATCAGAGGGAAGGCTTAAAAAAGAAATTCATATTTATAAAACACAAGTATCTAATGTCATTTCAAAGAAGCTGAAGTTCATAACACACCTTGGCTAATCTGACATAGGAATATCATACAGATTAAAAGTTTGTTTTTGTTTTTTCCTACTTTGTACTTTGGTCATGAAGCCTTAAGTAAAGAATATTCAGGCAGATCCCAATCTTCATTAAAACATAGTCATTTTTTCTATTTTTCATAGCTGTCATTTAGATTCTATCTTCCTACTAGCCATAGAGTTTGTATGGCAGTCTGTATACCTCTCAGCTGTCTGTTTTCAGTGTGTCTCCAAGTTGTTGAGCTCCACTAGCTCTCTGAATACAAGTCTGAATCCTTAGATTATTTTGAACTAACTCATTCTTGTCCAGTCTCTTCTATCCTTTCCTGCCTTCAAAAAAAAAAAAAAAAATTTCCCCCTTAAGGCTTAAAACATTAAAGATACTTTGTGACATAAATTCTCATTGAAGTTATTACAAGGCTGTTAATAGCACACATGTTGAATAGTGAAATATCTTGCTAAAAAAGAAATAATAAAACCAGTTTTCCTTCTATAAAAAGTATATCCCTGTGCCCTTGTTGTCCTGGTTGTTGATGGAGATGTGTACTGAAGATGGTGACCATGTGTCAGTCCTTTGTGTTTTATGGTAAACAATCAGTAGAAGAGAATGTTCTGGGGAAGCAGATGCTCGCCTTTTCTTGTTGCTGTTATATATGCTAAAAGTTGTCCTTCCACTTTAGATTCCCGTGGTGTCTTAGGGTGAAGTAAAGGAAGAAAGATGAAAAGAAATTATTCTCTTCACTGCCCTCCAAGAAGTCCTCCTCTGTTCTAAAGTTCTTGTTTCTTTCTAGGAGTCCAATGTGCTGATTGCTGCTAACAGCCAGGGTACAATTAAGGTAAGCCATTTCCTATAGCTCCTATTAAACTCAGATCCATTTTTTTTCTTTTTTTTTTTTTTAATTATTATTAGATATTTTCTTTATTTACATGTAAATTTCTCCTTTCCCAGTTTCCCCTCCAAAAAACAAACAAACAAACAAAAACAACAAGAACAAACCCCTGTTGCCTCCCCCCCCCCATGCCTGCCACCCCACCTTCTCCCACTTATTGGCCCTGGTATTTTTTAAAACTATAACAGGCTCTTAGAAATACAGTTGTTCACAGTCATGGGTTTCTCCCCTCAGAAATGACCTAACTGAAGTTGAAAGAAATAGGTAGCTCACAGTTATGAAGACAGCCATGCTTGTTGGGGTTGTAGACAAGATGGATTAGTAGATGGTCAGATAGAAACACGGGAAGACTATTGAGCACTCACATTATAGTACACCTGCCCCATATAGCCACATCACAAAGGACCTACTTAGTACACAGTCTGGCAGGGCATAATGTTGATGTACTTGTTACCTTTGTAGTTTTTGTTCTTTCTTGTATTTTCCTTCCTTCTCATATGTAATAAGTAGGTTTTTTCCTCCTTGCTAAGGTGGGAGTCAGGACAGAGAGGAAATTTTAGGGTTCCATAATCTGAAACGTTGTCTCACCCCTGGAACATACTCAAGACTCATACTTTTCCACATACTTTCTTCTTAGTTAATATTCTAAGGAAATAGTTTTACTTGATTATAGCATTTAGTATTTATCCATTGGTCATAATGCATTATTTATGTAAATAAATTGAATACACAGTATAATTTTTATAAACAAAACTTTGGATAGAGATTTTTAAGTACATAAATTTGGTTAACACATATTCTGAGGGAATGTGATCCTTCTCTGTATTCTTATAGAAAGTTCAGAAAGCGTTTATTTTATCATGTGTCTGTCTTGCCTGTAGTGGACATTTATTTGTGCCACAACTTTAATTTGTAAGTACCCAAACCACAAAGGGAGCAATAGAAACTAGGCAGAAGCTATGAAGGTAAAGCATACAAACTCAAAGCAGAACTCCATTGTTAGCTAGTCACACTAATTCATATGACAGTCACCTTTCCCAGGCAGATAGTATGTTTGGTAATAATCACAACTTATATGAAAACTAGGCCTTTGCATGGATCAACATCAGATCTTTTCTGGAGGCTTCAAGTAAGATGTTAGGTCTTGGAATTGAACGGAAGCACCTAGGTTCTTTCCATTTCACATTCTCTTGGCAAGGCATAGATTGAAAGTAGATACCTAAATGAACAATCTAGACCTCTGAAACAACCGCAATTACTGACTCCATGTAGTAACTCTAAGGCTATGGTGGCAGCTCATAGATTCTCAGAAGGAAACCTGAGATTTTTCTTTTTTTCCAGCTTTGGCCTGTCATGTCAAGGGACCTTTATAATGTATATACAAAGAGCATTGTGACATTGCAGGCAAAGGTGAAGGTTGGCACCGTTTAGATCTTTCTGACCTAGAATTATAGTGTCCATTAAACAATCCTTCACAGTCTCACAATCACCTTTGTGTTCTCTGACCTTTCTTAGTCATTTCCATCTTTGTTTTTCACTTTTAATTTTAACATCACAGTTTATTTTTATGGCATGGTAATAACACCAAAATCTAACCAAGTATTGAGACCCCACATGGTTAGCATAGAAGTTGAAAGAAACACAAGAAAAGGCAGCACTGATTGATATCTTCTAAAACCTGGGTCATTGGGGTCACTGGTGGTGTACTCTTGACAGAGTACTTATTAAGAGAAGAAAGATACTAAAATCCTTAACTATTTTTCCTTAAGAATGAATTAATGTACCAACTGATACTCCAAAAATATTGTGTGTGTACTTCACCTCAGCCCATATGTCTCCATCAGTTTCATGTAGTTTATCTGAAAAGCTCTGTAAGTGGTTTAATAATTAATTAGAAATTTTTCATACAGTGCTTAAAGAAGGAATGAACATCTGGTTTCTTCCAGTTCTTTGGCATTATACCAGTTAGTAGGTATTTTTGTTTGGTTTTCCAGTAGTACATACAGTAAAGCACCATTAAATTCTCTGTTTTAATGCTACTCTTTAAAACTCTTTTTTTTTTTTTTTTTTTTTTTGTTTCCCCATTAGGTGCTAGAATTGGTATAAAGAGTTTCCTGAAGTCAAATTGTGTTTGATCCTCTCAAAAGCCATCTGCAGCTGATGATGAGAAGAAAAAGAAATGGCATGTGATGTCCCCAACGTCATTTGGATTTGTTCTGAGTACCTTTCCCTCATTTATGCCTTTGGGACATTGGGAATATCCAGAGAATTCTCCGCCATCAGTGTAACTATGAACTTTGCTGTTGGCAGTGTGGCTATCTAATTTTTTGTGATAGGGAAACAAATTCTTTTAAATAAAAATAAATAACAACAAAAAATAAAAGTTTATTGAGCCACAGCTGAGCTGGGAGCACCTTTTTGTCAGGTGGGATGAGAGTCTTCTGAAGAAGTTGCACTTGTGGGCTGTACAGAATGTTCTGGCTGGGGCTGAAGAGAGGCTCAGTGAGTAAGAGCACTGGCTGCTCCTACATAGGATCTGGATTCAGTCCCCAGGACCTACAGAGCAGCTCACTGCCACTTATGATTCCAGTAGGAGATCTGATGTCCTCTTCTGGGCCCTTGAGCAGCAGGCATGCATGTGATGCACATACAAACATCCACACATAAAAATGAAAATAAATCTTATTTTAAAAGAAAGAAAAATGTACTGGTGAATAATTTTAACGTGTTTCCCAAGCCTTTTGGAATTACACTTATCAACATGAACAAAAGATAAAATGTGTGGATTCCTTCCAATGACCTTAATGTTTACAATAAAAAAAATAAAGAATTCCTTTCTATATACCCTGATGAGATCATCACCATCAGACCTCTTAGGTCCTTCCAGATCTGGTTATAGATGTAAGAGTTTGACTTACTGAGATCAAGTAAACAGGGAAGGACTATCCTTACAACTGCTGGTTCTCTATTGTACCAGTAAGCCCTCAATTACACGACTGATCACAGACTTGGAGCAAGGTCAGCTGACCTTTTCTATAAAAGAACATAAGAGGAAACACTTAAGGCTTTGCTGGTCACATGGTCTCTGTTATAACTGTTAGAGAACTGTTAGCTCTGCCAGTGCAGCAGGGAAGTAGCTACCGGATAGCTTGTGGACACATGGGCGTGGCTAGAAAATAGGTAGAATTTCAAACTCTGTTTGCAGCTCATTATCTGCAATGTCCTGGTTGAAACTTGGATGCACTGGTACCTACCCCAAGTTTCCAAACCATGTGACCTCTTTAAATTGTCTAGTTAGTTTATAAATCATTTTTATGTTGCAGGGCATTGGATCACGCAAAAGGATAATACTTTCCAGCAAATGGTTCAAGCAAAATTGTCCACACATTTCATAGAACATTTTCAGAAAAGTTTGTTGAATACAGATATGCATGATCCACTATCAAGTGGATCCCTCAGCTAAAGGTTACTGACACATAAGTAAGCTCACATTTTTTTGGACTTAAATTATTGAAACCAAGTCTCTCTTGAGGGTTAGAATCTTTAGACTATCGGAAAGTTCACATAACGCATATAAGTATATATTAATAGGAAAGTTCACATAATGCATATAAGTATATATTAATAGGAAAGTTCACATAATGCATATAAGTATATATTAATAGCAGTCCCCAACAGAACTAAAGCAATAGTACATGTCCAACACATACTTCTGCAGCAAAGCATGCATATTCACATTACATGAGGTTGGTTAGGAAAGAGGAATAATTTGGTAAAGAGGAAAAGTAATTGTACAGTAGTTTGTGTAAGGTTTTATCACCCAATTTGAGTGAAATTTATTAGTTTTCATAGCTTCAAAAGAATTTCATCTTACATAATTTCTTACATTTAAAACCTGCTAAATTTAATGGCCTCAAGTCTGAGAGACAGGGCTAGGGAAATTGCTCAGCAGTCAAGAGTCCTGCTGCTCTTGATTTCTAGAACCCACAGTTCCAAAGAATCTGACACCCTCTTCTAACGTCCAAGTACCCAAGGCATGGATGTGGTACACAGACACATGTGCAGGAGAAACATCCATACATAGAAATAAATCCTTAAAAAGTCAAAAGTTACCATCTGTCACCAATGAATGTTAAAATTAGTAAATGTCCATTTGTGAAAAACGTAGGAAGTATATTCTTACAGAGACCCTGGTATTAGAGATAAAGGCCCTGAAAAGCAGTTAATGCCACCTTGAATGCCTTTAAATAGAAGTGATGTTTTTGATCGTTTGAATTGTTTTACATGCCTACACTTTTAATCTCAAGCTCTCTATATAAAGACTTGATCGTGTTACTTTCCATGTTTAGAAGGTAGAGTATTGTGTTTGGTTATCAAAGGGATATGATTTTTTTTAAAATAAATTATTTTAAGATAGTACTTCCTTTTTCTTTTTCTTCCCTTTTTGTTTTTTTAAAGTTTACCATGTAGCACAAACCAAACTCAGTTTTACTCTGTAGTCACAAGTAACTCGAGCTTCTGATCATTCTGTCTCCCCACCCCCTCCTGGGGGGGAGTGGGCTGGGATATAGTCATCTGTCATCCCTCCCAGTTTTAAGTGGTGCTAAAGTGCTAGGGAATAAAACCTAGGGCTCTGTGCATGCTAGACAAGACATTTAACAACTGATCTACATCCCTAACCCCTTTATTTAATTTTTTTTCATTTTTCTTGAAAATCATAAAGCATTCTAAAGTTTAGTTATCAAATTAAGAATCCTATTCCTTGTAAAAATATAATACTTAAATTATGATTAGAGAGCACATACGTTTTTAACACCGGAAATTGCCAAAATATGTTTTGCATTAATCTTCATTTCAGGGGTTTTGTAGGGTTTCTCACTCAGCTTGTCTTTATTCCCATGCATCAACTAATGTGAATAAACACTGAAGTTTGAATTACTTTGTAGAGTTACTGTAAATTGACCTAATATTAAGAACAAATTAAGAAACCAAAGCTAGATGTGGTGGCACACTTCTGTCTTAGTGCTTGGGAGGTGGAGGCAGGAAAGTCATGAATTCAGGATCATTCTCAACATCAAAGCACAGTCTAGCCCAGCTGCACTACCTGAAATAAAACATGGAACCAAGCTACAACTTTTAGAAAGATTTCTCTTTCTGTACTATTCTTTACTGTACTGGCTGATTGTGTGTGTCAACTTGACACAGGCTGCAGTTATCACAGAGAAGGGAGCTTCAGTTGGGGAAATGCCTCCATGAGATCCAGCTGTGGGGCATTTTCTCAATTAGTGATCAAGGAGGTAGGGCCCCTTGTGGGTGGTGCCATCCCTGGGCTGGAAGTCTTGGGTTCTATAAGAGAGCAGGCTGAGCAAGCCAGGGGAAACAAGCCAGTAAGGAACATCCCTCCATGGCCTCTGCATCAGCTCCTGCTTCCTGACCTGCTTGAGTTCCAGTCCTGACTTCCTTTGGTGATGAACAGCAGTTTGGAAGTGTAAGCTGAATAAACCCTTTCCTCCCCAACTTGCTACTTGGTCATGATGTTTGTGCAGGAATAGAAACCCTGACTAAGATAGTAAGCAAAGAAGAAAGAACAAAGGATGAGTTTGAACAGAGGAGCCCAATACAGTGGTAAGTGTTATCTGATTCATAGCAAATGAACCAGTGGAGGAAGTACCTCAGGAAAAATAGTTGAAAGTTAATAGGAACATGAGTCAAAGATAAAATTAGCCACTCCAAATCCCCTATCATCTGTTGGTGTTCACTACAATCTTTACTAAGAGAACTTACCCCAGTGAGTTTATTTCTTCAGCAATCGTATTAGCCTCAGCCAAAAGTAAGTTTCTGGAAGTTCCATCATGGCCACAGTGCTTATGAACTTGTAGCTAAGCAAATCTAGAAAACATCTAGCCCTAGTTCTAAACATAAGGGTAATGGGTCATTACCCTTAATACAGTTATGCAAATGCAGCTGATATTGGCTACTTAACCTGAGCTCATTGTGATAGTAGTGCCTTGTTCTTCCTCACAGAGCAGTCAGCTTGACATCTTACATGAGTTAGAGAACTGTGAACTCCTCAGTTCTAGAGAGAGGCTGCTTTCCGTGAGAACCGTGTCCTACATTGTAAGACAATTATAACTATCCTTGTGTAGCTTATTGTCCACTGAGAGAGACAGGTACCCAGGCAGAAATATGGTTGACATGAGTTTTGTGTGTTCACTGGGAAAACATACAACCTTACATGATGGGAGATGAAGGGTTGGGGGTAGAGGTCGTTGTCAAGAAGTTATTAAAAATCTCAGCTGAATCTTAAGCTAGTTAAAAAAAAAAAAAAGTCAAATGAATTTAACGGCAACAGATTTTAAGAAAATGTATGGCTCTCTTGACCAAAACTGGAATGTGTGATCAACACGATAAACATTGGAATGCAGTCAAATGTATGGAATAAATAGCGAAGCCGTACTGCTCTACGTAGATAGGAAGACACAGAATTCCAGTTTGTGGATATATTGGGCTCTGTTTGGCCCTGGTTTGGGCCGAGGACAAACCTGAGCCTGGCTCAAGTTTTGTAAACTGTATTAGTCACTTCCGTACTGGAGTGACTCAGCATGACCTTCTTAAGCCTGCCTTTGCCTAGCTCCTGCTGACATAGAGTAACTGTTGGTTCCATTAGTCACCCCATACCCTTCATCAACTTTTCCCACCCCCTAAGTCATCTCACCTCAGCAGAAAACTCCGCCTCCTCTCTCAGTCCTTTATAAAGAAAAGATTGATACATTAAAAGGAGTTCCTGCTTTGACAGACTCCCACTAGCTCAATATTCTCTGGAGGCAGGAGATCTGAGCCACGACACTCACCATCCCACTCAACCTCGAGGGAGACCTGGTTCTGCCCGATCTCTGCCTGGCATGGATATACCTCACCCTTGAGATATCTTTTGGGGCATACCTCCACTTTGAGTATGGTCTGTACATAGTGATTTTTTTTTCCCCCGAAAGTATATTGTGGTTAAGGAGATAAAAGTTACTACAATGGAGAATCTTACAGAATTACTTTAATTATCAAGTCATGTCCAACATCAAAGATATGTTGATAGTATATACTGTTGATAAGATATAAAGGAAATGGCATTTTTACCCTGTAGTCATGATATTAATGAGAAAGACATCAGATCAACCCTCCTTGAGTTACAGCCTACTAAATAACTGACTAGCCTTTCCAAACTGTCAGAACCATCGAAAAGAAAGCCAGAGAAACTGTCACAGGCACAAGAAGAATAGAGACTAAGCAAGTGTACTGTCCTGGATGATATTCTGAAACTGAAAGGGACAGTGCATAAAGTAGAGAAGAATCAAGTATGGCTTCTCTGATATTAATGGGTCTACACTGGCTTACTGATTATAACAAATTGTCATCATAATATGAGATATAAACAGGCTATATTCAGAATGTGATAGGGTTCTAATATTGCCTTATCAAACTTTTTTAGAAGTTTATTTTAGATTGGAGAATTGGTTTATTAGATAAGATGGTTACCTTACAAGTGTGGAGCCCAAAGTTTCTGTCTTTAGAGACTGCCAATAGCTGAGTGAGTAAGGCATGTAGCCTGTGACTCAAAATTGCTAGACATGGAGATTGCCAGGGAAACCTGGCTAGGTATTGGCAAGCTCTGGAGTTGGCCAAGATCCTACTCAGAAAAAAAAGGAAGGAAGGAAGGAAGGAAGGAAGGAAGGAAGAAAGAAAGAAAGAAAGAAAGAAAGAAAGAAAGAAAGAAAGAAAG
>JADRCD010220026.1:24786-40835 GCA_019843815.1 Montemys delectorum
GATAGATAGATAGATAGATAGATAGATAGATAGATAGATAGATAGATAGGTAGATGGATGGATAGATAGACAGACAGATAGATAGATAGATGGACAGAATTAGAATGAACCCTACAAGTGCCTGGGTACTTTCCTTGGGAATTTATATTTGGTGGCCTATGAATTTGGATGTAACCAGAGCTCATGTCAAATGTAACTAAATCCTTTCATCATTTTGTTCAATACTTAAAAGGCTCTTTTCAGATAGAAAATCTGAATCTCAAATCCATACTTTATAGGAGTCTGAAAGGACAGCCAGAGGAAGGTAGCTATGCCTGGCCACAGGGAGACTTTGTCTGCATGAAAGCACTCCTGAGAAAAGACGGCCATCACCCTGCTGAGAGGGATCCTTTAAAGTGCTGCAGATAACCTGTATGGCTGGCAGAGACAAAGCCCCACGCCTGGAGTCATGCTTCCCATGTGAGGCCATCACCCCAGGAAGACTGGACTGTGGCTCTCACACAGGACGCAAACCTTAAGTTTCCACAGTGTCTAATAGACATCAAACTAAACTGGAAAGAGATATTCTAGAACTGTGTTATTGTACTCATGGCTGCCTAGCACAGCAGTACTTATTCCAATTACTTTAAGGATCACGTTGAGGAGGAAACTAGTCCTGTACACTTCTCTCTCTTTCTGGTCCCCCTTTCCTCTGTTGGGGCTGATGGTTCCCACAACCGCATAAGCTCTAAATGGCTCTGGCAGTGTGGCTTCTATTTAGACCCACAAGGCAACAGTCTGATTTCAACTGAATTCAAATGAGACCTTTTTCACTGATACCTTTAACAGCAACAAATGAAATATAATGTGTCTAGGTATTTGAGCTATAAATTTTTAGAAAATAAAATCTATTGAAAATAGATTCATCTCTCATACAATACATCCTGACCACAGTTTCCCTTCCTCCCAGCTCTTCTCACCCCCCACCACCACCCCGGCTCCTCCAGATTCACTCCCTTCCTGTTTCCCATCAGGTAGGAGCATGCCTCCAAGAGACAACCAAACATGACAAAAGAAGATACAACAAGACAAGGCAAAATCCCTCAAATGGAGGTTAGACAAGGCAACCCAGTAGGGGGAAAGAGTCTTAAGAGCAGTCAGAAGAGTCAGAGGCACATTTGCTCCCACTGCTAGGAGTCCCACAAAAACACCAAGTTAACAGCTATAACATATACGCCGAGCACATATTGCAGATCTATGCAGGCGTCATGCTTGTTGCTTCAGTCTCTGGGAGCCCATATGAGTCCTCCTTAGTTGGTTCAGTGGGCCATGTTCTCCTGTTGTCCTCCATCCCTTCTGACTCCTACAATCTTTCCTCTTCCTCTTCTATGGAGTTCCCCAAGCTCTGAGGGGAGGGACCTGATCGGGACCAATTTAGGCTCTCCCTACGTAGTGTTTTGCTGTGAATCTCTGCACTCTCAAACTATAAAATCGACACAGAAAGTACTGACTGAAGAGAAAGATGGTACAGCAGAGAAACACATTTGATTAACAGGCAAATAGAAGTTGCAGAGGACAGGAATATACCACTAGGTTTACTATGAGACAGGAGGTCTCTCTAGGTCTAGTATCAATGGATACACAAAAGCAATTGCCTATTATGTTTAACAGTTAGTACCCCAAGACGTATTATAGTGAAAATTTACATTTATAATATACGGATCCCAGTAATTACTTTGTGTTTTTATTAGCCACTGTTCTCTTGCTGTATATAGATCCGATGACCAAGGCAACTCTTACAAAAGAAAGCATTCAACTGAAGCTTCCTTACAGTTTCAGAGACCTAGTCCATTATCCTTATGGTGGAGAGCATGGCGACACGTAAGCAGACTCGGTGCTGAAGAAGTAGCTGAGAGCAAGTGACATCCTGATTCACGGGCAGCAGGGAGAGAAACTAAATCTAGCACAGGCTTTTGAAACCTTAAAGCCCACCCCCATGACACACTTCCTCCAACAAGTCCACACACCCTAATCCTTCTAATCCTTTCAAGGAGTTTTACTCCCTTGTGGCTAAGCATTCAAATCTATGAGCCCATGTGAGCCATTCATATTCAACCTACCACAGCATCTTACTGTGGACTTAGCTGGGTATTTGGGCAGTTGCATTTTCTCAAAGAAAAGAAGACATTGTAATAAAATAATTATAAAGTTGTAATGATATTTAATAGTGACACTGAGACTATGAGGGCAAATACAAATTAAAAATAAGAGGCTTAACCTCTCTGTGTTGGAAACACAGGGAAAAAGATTTCCTGTGTTTTGCTTTCACTGTTTTGGTCTTTTCAAACATATACACATCTTCATAATGATGAAATAAGCCTCCAGACTATCTTTTAACTCAGCCAAGTTTTCTTCAAGACAACACATTCCATCCCTTATTCTATTATTTATAATTTGCTCTTATTTGTAAGATTATAAAGTAATTATATTATTTCTCCTTCCCGACTCTTCCATCTATCCCTCCTTGTTCTCTTTCAAGTTCATGGCCTCTTTTTTCATTAATTGTTCTGATATGCATCTTTGTACATGTACATACACACACACAAATATATATATATATATATATATATATTCTTAAACATAAGATGCTCAGTCTTTATAATGTTGCTTGTATGCATGTTCTCAGAGCGGGAAGATGATATTCTCCCTCTCTTACCTTTCCTTAGTTACCTGCAGTTCTTAGTGTAGAGTTGAGGTCTTGGGATCTTTTTCCCATTCATTTTCATGTGTCTGTTGTCATCTTTGTTCACTTCATGTTATGTCTGCCTTAATCACAATATGAAAATATCTTCAGGTCCTTTGGAAAGCTAAGAGCCTGTTATGGCTTAAATCTGAAATGCATATGTTAGAGACTTGGTTGTCAGCTGATGGGCTTCTGAGAAGTGATTAAATGCTCATGGCTCTGACCTAATCAATAGATTGATCCCTTGATGGATTCACATTGTGATGGCATTATTGGGAAGTTGTAGAAAGTAGGAGGTGAGATTTATTTGCCAGAAGTAGTTTCCTGGCATATTTCCTTGAAAGATGATATCATATTCAGTTGTCCTCTGCTTGCTTTCTTTGACATGACCAACCTCTCCAACTACACCTTCCTGTTGCTATGGTATTCTGCTTTGCCTAGGGTCCAAAGCAAGAGATCCAGCCACCTTATTTTAAAACCACTGAACCTGAGCCAAAATATACCTTCAGTCCCCTCCTGCATTCTAAAATATTTATCATAGCACAAAACAAAACGAAGACCTAGATGACCTTCAGTGGTCACCCAACTCCAAAATGAAGTCATAAAGGTCATAAGATCTTCCTCTGGATAAAGCCAACACACGAGGACCTCACACAACAAAATCAAGTTAGGATAAGCTCTGTGCTGATGGGTGGCCAAGTGTTCACCCTTGAGGATTAGTGCTGGTGTACGTGAGAACATTAGTGCATTTGGTGTGTCTACATGAAGGACGGGATTCTTCTCTGTTCTGGAAATCCCTTAGTAGGCTGCCTGAGATGTGCGGCCCAGCTTGATGCAATTGTAATACGTTGTGCTTTCTTATTACTTTTGTGAAGAGACTGTCTCTGCTCGGAAAGATGTTGTGATTAATTGCACGAGATCAACCTTCTTCCAAGACATCAACAACTCCTCTCTAAAGTGTTTCTGTAGCTTACACTTTTTTTTTTTCTTCCGGGAAAGCAATGTGAATTCTCTAGACAGCTGATAAGCTGTGGTCAAAACCAATCAACCAAACCTCACGGTGCTTTAACAGACTCCCTACCTCTTGCCCCTACTCTGTGCAGTTACTGTTTTGCTGTGATGATACCCTGACCAAAGCAATATAGGGGAGAAAGCATTATGTTGCAGTCCATGATGGGAAAGGCACAGAGAGCATCGGGAGTTTGAGGCAGCTGATTACACTGCATCCACAGTCAAGAAGCAGATAGGGATTGGTTCTATTAGATCATTTTCTCCACATATATTTGATACACATGAAATCAGCCCAGTGAATGGTGATACCCAACGCGTATGGTCTTGCCATCTCAATTAACCTAATCAAGTTATCCTCCTACAAGCATGCCAAGAGGTCCGTCTCCCAGGTAGTTCTAGATAGTATCTAGTTCACAGCTGGATTAATTATCATAGCTATCCATGCCATGGCAGAGCTGACAGCAGAAGCATCGTATTAGCCTGAATTTGAGGAATGTGCTAGTTCATGCTCTTTTCTTTCCCCTGCTGTTTAAATTATGCTACGTTCCTAGAAGAGACTTAGGAATCTCTGTGTGTTCTTCCTCCACATAGAGCACTTCATCTTTCTCATGGCAGAACCAGGTCCCCGAAAGTCCTCATAATGTGAAGGCTGGGCTGGTGACAGGCTTTCCTCCATACCTCCTCAGGAAGCTGCTACAGACCCAGTGTCACTTGCCTTTCCTCATCAGGTTTCATGAGGTTGGGCCTGTGTGGAACTATAACAATTGCTTTAGCAATCAAAAACCATGAATGGTATCTTTTATCTCCCCTCATTTATCAGGCAAAGGTCCTGTGGCAAAGGTGACATAACCACAGACTCATCTTTCCCTAACATGTAGTCGTCTTATATCTCCCAGTTGGTCAGACACTTGCTTTCTATGGCTTGCCTTTCACAATCCTCATAAAAATGTGTTCCTTTGCTCCCTAATTCCATTATTGCCATCCACCCCAACTTTTGTGCATCTAGCACCCAGAGATGATACACCATGGGAACTCAAATATGTGTTGGGAAAACCCAAATTCCAGCTTAGCATGGTCTCCTATTGATAAGTTTGGCCCCAAGATCTGCACCTTCCCAGGAAGACCTTTTATGATGGAAATCTTCCACTACTTCTTCCATCACCCTCATTTCTCTTGTACCACACCACCACCATGGCAGAATATAGGCTTTGCCATATTGTCCTCTGGGTTCTGTCATTTGGTTAAACAGATCCCATAGTAAGCATGCTATTCCTGCATATGAAGCATTCCTGCACACATCCTCACACAGGGAATCTCAGAGCTTCAGAAGACTTCTGTATGCCTTACTCAGCAAGCAGCATGCATGTTTCTGAACTCAAGTTCTGTCCCATTCCCTTCAGGGAAGAGAACAGAACATATTTGCCCTTATCATCTCCCCTACCTCTTTCTCCTGACCATGCACAGCCTGTCCTTTTTAGAGGGGAAGTGAAAGATGGTAGCTACACAAAAGCTCAGGACACATAAATATTTATAGGCTGGGTTATTTATAGACTGCAGGACCTCAATGGCTCTGCTTTTGATACTTGGTGAGTTTCAGCCTTAATACTTTCAAGCTGCCAGAGTGCAGGGATGTTCTGGGTGGTTCGTGAACTCCACCAACCACTCTGGCCCTGCACGCTTGTGGAGCTGCTGATATCTGCCTCGCCTGAACACTTTTGATGCGGAGACTGGATGCCTGCTGCCTCCTGAAGCTAATCATCAAGTGTTTGTCATGGCCACAGTTTAATCTGCTGCAGAGTCAGTGAGCACTGGTGGGCTGGATGTGCGAGCCTGTAGTGGCAGCCTTGAAGAACAAACAGCTACTTGCAGGGGCCTTTAAAGAACATTTAATCTGATTCAGACAAGTAAACACTCCTGGCATTCGGAAACTCACAGGGAATAGGTGGTTGGCCATTCCCAAGGAGACTTAGGGCCTAGGCTCTAAATTTCAGACAGAGGGGAAAGCCTTAAATTTATATAATCATTACTATCTATTGAGATTAGCAATATGCCAAGCATGTGTTGAGTATTTTACATGCATTATTTTAATTTAATTCCTCCCAAATAGCAGCAACAAAAACTTACTGATGAATCAAAAAGGTTCAATGTGTGAGGAGGCCTAATTAAGTTGCACAATATACGACTGGATCGTGTTCAGTTCTTTGTGAGCATGTTAACCTGTAACCCAGAAGGCCCTGTAAAGTATGTGCTCTTACCCCTTTAAAAAAGGAACTATGTCAGTTTGGTCCCTGAGTCCAAACTCATCACCAGCTTGTACTATGACGTGTCTCTAAGTATCTTCACTAAACACAGCTGCCTAGAAGGGCTATTGGTACCACAAGTCACCCTTGCCACATAGTGTGTGAAATGAGTCTACAAGCACTGTGTGCTTAGCACCTAGCACAGGAGCAGGCCCTTAGGGATTTCAGAAAATGTGCTAAATATTTAGTTTCTTCCAAGGCAACGTTTTCCTCTTGACAGTACCTTGTTGTCACCTACCTCAGCATGTGCTAAGCTACCCTGTCTAGCTGCTGGAAGGATCCTCATTCTGTCCTGTTTTTCCTTAGTTTAATAGGCCCCCAGACATTAGGATGATTGACACCATGATAGGTATACCATTCAGGCCTTGGAACCCAGCATGACAGCAGCACCTGCCAAAACAAGATCAAAGATCTAATGCATCTAAAGAATCTAAAGTTCTGTGAAAGTTCCTAAATGTACTGACCTCTGCAGTTCCACTTCTGGCTAACTGTTCTTGCAACCAAGGTATGTCAACACAAGATGTGGTTTTATGTTTCAAAGATCACCCTGAGAAAGGCTTGAGACTGACTACAGTTGGGTCCCATACACCCAATATAGTCACCAGCTGGCTAATAACAACTTTCTATTGGCTTAAACCCATGTCCAAATGATTTCTCCGGCGGATACTTCACAACATTAGAAGCTCAGAGTTTGGGGTTGAATAGGAATGGCCCCATGTGCTTGAATACTTGGCCCATAAAGAATGGCACTATTAGAAGGCGTGATCTTGTTGAAGAAAGTGTGCCAGTGGAGGAAGGCTTTGAGGGCTCAAACATTCAAGTCTGACAAGTGTGACACAGCCTCCTTCTGCTGTCTGAGGATCATGACATAGAACTCTCAGCTCCTTCTCCAGCACCATGTCTGTGTGCATACAACCATGTCTCCTGCCTTGACAATAATGGACGAAACTTCTGAACTGTTAGGCAGCCTCCATTAAATGTTTTTCTTTTTAAGAGTTGCTGTGGGCATGGTGTCTCTTCACAGCTGTAAAACTCTTAAGAGGTGAAGTCAGTTTCCACAAAACTAACTGAAAAGCATTGACTGAAGTGTAATGATGAGAACAGGTAGCCATTGTCTAGGCAACTCAGGGTAAAAGACTTCAAAAAAATAACCAGGTTTTGTTTTTTTGTTTGTTTTTACTGTCTAAAGGCAGAAAATTTCCTTGGGCTTCTTGGCAGCCTTATTCTTGCCAGAGGCCAAAGACACTAGAAGTGTTTGGGAACTATGATCCCTGATCTGTTTCTTAAATGATTTTAGAGTTCTCTTCAGAAAATAGAATGTTAAGTTAGCAATAAAGGCCCATAGAGGGAAAAAAATTATTCAAGAGAATAGAATCTCTAGCTGTGTGTGACTTAATATCTTTGTGATTTTTAAGTAAATCCTTTTGGAATATATAAACATGCCTTTAGTCTCTCCAACCTAGTGGCTAAGAATGTCATCAGAGAACACCTGAGGCCTATATATAGAAGAGCCTTCTCTTCTTTGATGTACCCCACCTACCTGATGTTTAAAGTGCCTCGATTTATGATTTCCTTTGTTCTGTTACTACAAAAACTTCATGAAACTGTTTCCACAATGGAACATGATGCTTGGGATACCAGGAGTCTGTGTCCCTGGACCATGGTGCTAAGATGAGACTGTGTTTTGCCCTAAGTTATTCCATATTATATGAAAGAGTGGTGGTTTGTCAGGCTGGGCATTACCTGAGAGGCTCAACTTTATAAGCAGCTGTTGAATCTATTTTACATACAAACACAGAAGAATAGGATAACTCTGCACTTTGGTAGACATGTACACAGTGCCGTGTGTCTAGTACCAACCATGAGGTACAGGCTGAAAAATGATACATTCATAAAAGTAGAAAGGGTACTACCCTTTAAATCTGTCAAAGGAAACTGGGAGTTAAGAAAGGGTGTGGCTCCTTTAGCCCAGCCTCACAAAAGAGAATGAGTGTGTCCTGAGCATACTAGGTCAGAAACATAAAGGAATGTGAGGTTCAGGACCTTGGTGGCTGTAGAAGGAGAATGAACGGTGGCTAGACAAGGGCCCACAAACAGAGGGGAGCAAGCTGAGCTGAAGCTCCTGAAAGAGTCGTTGAGTTCTCTCTGCTATTTCCTTGGTGTTTGCGTTGAATGGTCGCCTGACAATTCCGCAGGCTGGTAGTCCTCATAGTATTAGGAATCTCCTTTCTGTGAGGTTTCACCCTCTCTGCCACCTTGCAATGACTTTTTCCAGTCCCTGCAGGTGAAGCATGGAGTGCTGGAGGCACAAGCGCTGAACAATTGTCTAGAATATGCAAGGCCTTTGGTTTGGTTTGAAGAAAGCAAGCCAGATTACAATGATTGAAAACATGCTAAAGATTCTGGTTTAGTTAATGTTCTGTGATAAACCACCACGACCAAAGGCAACTTGGAGACAAAAGGGATTATTTGGCTTCTACATCTTGATCATAGTCCATCATGGAAGGGAGTCAGTGTAGGAAAACCTGACAGCAGGAACTGAAGCAGAGACCATGAAGGAATGCTGCTTACTGGCTTGCTCCTCATGGTTTGCCTCAGCTTGCTGCCTTAAACACCCCAGGACCACTTGCCCAGATGCCAGTACCATCCACAGAAGGCCCTACAGCAATCATTGATTAAAGAATGGCCCACAGGTTTACCTAGAAACCATGTTCTCAGTTAAGGTTTCCTCTGCCCAAATGATCCCAGCTTGTGTCAAGTTAACCAAAACCTAACCAGCACAGAGGCATAAACAAACAAGGGCTTATGTTCCTGAGTTAAGATATCTGGAGGTAAATGACAGCTCCTGCTGCTGAATCAGGCAGTGGTTCTACGAAGTCAAAGCTAAACACCCAAATGCTCTTCTGATAATTTCCTCAGAATTTCAAAATGGCTGCAAGTCATGCTGAAAGTCCAGGCACAAAGTTATTGTTCACTCTTTTAAAAAATGAAAAGGACCAGAGTGATGATTACAAAGCCAAATGAGAGTATCTACAAGGAGCCTCACAGCAAAGCTCCATTCGTGTCTTATTAGATAGACTGCTGGTCCATGGCCACCCTCAGAAAGAAACAGGTGGGAATGGGTCTGAATCAGCCAATCTACCTTGTTTGTTATATTGTCCTGTTCCCAATTTTTCTGATAACCTAGCTGAAGGTACTGGGACCTGAAATGCGTATTGATTAAAAAGCTCCAGAGGCAGTCTAAGTGGTCTGGGGAAGTTTAAAGAAAATAGTGTTCTATACTCATTGCTTCTGCTAGCAACTGCCATGGTTTTTCCACTCCAAACAGTCTTTGGGTTCTCTGTAGGTACCAAGTAGATGGCCTGCAGGTTAAACTGGTTCTGACAGTGATTCCCAGGAATAAGAACACGGTGAGCAAACTAGCTGCTCACTCCCACACCCCATGTCCCATTCGATGGCATCATAGGTCACGGATTTGCACATCCTGATGGACAAAGCTTTTATTGCAGGGTGCCCACAGCCTAGATTCTGAATGACTTGTGGGAGCACAGGGGGAACCCTAATCACTAGGAAAGTATCGTAAAGGCTGTGGGTGAACAGTAGGATAAATATACAGGATGAGGTTCTGAAAGCAGAGGTCTAAAGCATGACTTACTGGGTTTGGGCATGAGTACCATGTTTTCAGGATCCAAGGGTTCTACTTTCCTCTCCTAGGAGTTCTTCTAGAGCCTCCATCTGAAAGGCAGGATGGGCCATGGTGTTCTGTTGGCAGGGCTGAAATAATTGAATGACTCTGGCCACCAGATCTTGTCTCCTCAAGTCATATCTATAGTATAAACTCTGGGGTTGTAGAAAGAGTCTTTCGAATGAATAACAGACAGCATGTCTCTTATTCCAATTTGAGGGATACATGCCAGGAGCCAAGGATGAGGACCAAATGATTGTAGCACAGTATAGAGACTTTCAAAAATGAAATTCTTTAAAACATGAAGAACAGAAGCCACAAGGACAAGAAAGCAGGTAGATGACGAAGGAGGTTGACCCAGTCACACCTCCAGATGTAGTGGCGCGTGGTGAGCCAGGCTTCTCCTTGTTTCTAGATGAGATGTCCAGCAAACCTGTCACCAAGCAGTGTAAGGAACAGCTCACTTCCCCAGGGGCCCCTCAGCACTTCAGATATGAGAGCAGAATTGTCTTCATATGGAAACCCCCACGATGTTCTCTCCAGCATTAGTCTGAGCCGTGTGAGAACAGTGTCAATTCATTCCTCAAAGACAACAACACACAGTAGAGCCAGGAACTGGGCCACACAGGCTCCAAGATGACAGGGTGTGGCAGCTGTGGAGGAGTTCAGGAACTTCTTACCAGGGGGCTAAAATACCACCCTGGTCCTTGGAAAAGCTCCTTCAGAGCATCTTGAACTTTGGTTAGGTGGCAGCCCCATGGGGTTATAGAAAGATCTGAGTGTACAAAGACCAAAAATTAAATCAAAGTCAAATTCATAATGAATCCAAGGTGCTTCTTGCGGTGATCATGCATGTTGTTTGACACAACTTCATGGCAGTTTAGGACTTTACACTGTACATGTGCACTGTGCGGTGTAACACATCCAGGCTAAGACACTTCAGACCACACATAAGAGCATAGTGTGTTATGAATCATGGCTCTTCTTTACCAGACACACACTTTACAGCTCTTATGGAAACATAATTATTTAATTACACATATAAAAAAAAAAAAAAAAGCTGGCTGGGTGGTGGTGGCGCACACCTTCGATCCCAGCACTTGGGAGGCAGAGGCAGGTAGATTTCTGAGTCTGAGGCCAACCTGGTCTACAGAGTGAGTTCCAGGACAGCCAGGGCTACACAGAGAAACCCTGCCTCGAAAAACCAAAAAAAAAAAAAAAAAAAAAGAAAGAAAAAAAAAAGAAAAAAAAAAGCTATTTATTTTTTCTCTCACTATCATGCCTTACCATGCCCATGTCAAGCTAATATATCTTTAAATTATACTGTGTTGGAATGGTTGACTTTAAAACTCAAGGAGTTTTCCTATAATGTCAGCATTTGGGAAGCTGAGGTAGGAGGATCACAGTAAACTCAAGGTCAGTTTAGGCTACTTAGTGAGTTCCAGAACAGCCTGGACTATGAAGTGAGATGATATTTCAAAAAAAAAAAAAAAAAAAAAAAAAAAGAAAGAAAGAAAGAAAGAAAGAAAGAAAGAAAATGCCGACTATAGAATTTTCAATCAATTTATTTATATTTAGGAACAAGCTTAACCAAAATTATTTATCATTTGTTTAAGAAAAATAAACTTTTCTGCAATAAAAAGAAAAACGCCGACTTTATTTTTATAAAAGCTCATTAAATAGTTTTGGCTTGAGATGATGACAAAAATTTCCAAAATGGCTATTCACATATCTCTACCATTTTTGTGCTAATTATTTATACAAAGCACATCTTCTGCACCAATGACTAATTAATTCTTTATGTCAAAATAATCAAACACTTCCATCTCATCAGAAAAAAAAAATGCTTTATCTTTAATAAGGATGAAAAGACATATATACCAAAGAACTGATTAAGAGTCTCTTTCTTGCTTCTTAAGAATAAACGTTTGGGCCCATCCACGTCCCAAGACTGGCTGGGCTATGGCGGTCTAGGCTCTGTGAGAGGAACTGGACTCCAATTGCCTCCAGCTGCTCCGTAACCCGGAGGAACTTGAAGCGAAGTGGGAGGCACTGAACCACCAGGTAGAGGAGGGTTGGCTCTCACTTGCCCAGGCTCACTATGCCATGGGAGCCAAGTCAGTAGGGCCCCTTCAGTATGTCCCGCTTATGGAGCCTCAGGTATGTATGCGCGCCAGTGAGGCCCAGGATGGACCCCAGACCTTCAGGGTGATCAAAGCTGATGCCCAGTCCCCGAGGAATTGGGGCTAGCGAAGCATCTCTGCGCAGGCGCAAGGGCCCTACCAAGGCCAAAGAGACGGGACCCTCTGTAGTTCCTCAAGATCCCTTGAACTGGTTTGGAATCTTGATTCCTCACAGTTTGCAGCAGGCCCAAGCCAGCTTCCGGGATGGTCTACAGCTGGCTGCAGGTATAGCCAGCCTCCAGACTCGCATCAACTGAGGTCCAAGTCAGCCCCGAGGCCTCCAGAAAAAAAATGAAGGAGTTGGACCCTGGGCCTTCCTGATCTGCGTCCACTTTGCAAGGCACTGAACATAGCCGTCGTGGATGCTGCCACCTTACCTCAAGCCTTCTTCTTTTATAAATAGCCCCCGTCTCAGCTGATACCCCTCCTGGAAATGGCCTTAGTCTGCACAGTTTCCAGCTTTTCGAGGCATGAGGTTGAGTTATGAGGTTCGATGAAGCAAGCTGAGCGGTGTTGAGAGCAACTTGTCCTAGGCCCATGGTGTCAGGGCCTTCCTCCCTGGAGCAAGGCAGTGACCTAGTGAATAACATTTCGTCAGCCAGCTGGGATAATGAAGTCCTGCAGGAATGGTGACAGGGAAGAAAGGGGGCCTGGAAAGTTAAGGTAGATCGGGACAATTCCAGTCAATACAAATACCTCTGGCTGGGCAGGGCAGTACATGCCTGTAAGTTCCAGCAGCTCTAGAGGCTGAGGCAGGAGGATGACTTAAGCCCTGAAATGACTGACTAGCCTGGGCAACAGACCTTTAATGTTGATAGAAAAGACAATACACATACACAAATACAAGAATAGCCAGCAGGAAGTATTACTTCTGTTATAAAAAGTAGAAACAAATGGCATTCCTCAGGGGATCAAGGGGATCCTCTCGATTGCATTTAGCTTACAGAAGTGAGACCCAGCCTCTTTGTTGAAGGTGTGTGTATTCTCTCATCTGGGAACTGTGTTTTGCTTCACTTTTTTTCCCCTGAGCTATCTTTCCAGTTTTGTTGGGAAGGGGAATGTAATCGTTTGTGGAGTGTAAATATTTCTTCCTAATTTCTTAATTTTGCTTATATTGGTTTTTCCGCTTACGAACTGTAAAAACACAAACTTGTATAGAAAAATTGGATAAAGTGAAAGCTACAGTTAAAAAAAAAAATAAACGTTTAGTTTGTGTCTACTTATACATCTATAGACCCAAGATCGCACAAGAATTTCTTGGGTGAAGAGGAGTTATAGGTAGACAAATGCTTAAGAAGCCCTTCCCTAAAGCCCCTTCCCAAAGATGAAGCCAGACTGCAGGAAAGGCCAGCGAAGCTTCACTCCAGTGCTGCAGACATCTGCAGAGTTAAAGCGCCCACACTGGAGAGAAGAAGTGGGTGGCCCTGTCTTTGTCCCGTAAGGCTTTATGTGAAAACTGTGTGTGTGTGAAAACTGTTCTTCCCAGCAGGACCCGAGCCTTCAGTGTGAAACTATACTCTGTCCCTCTGCCCAACCAGGGAGAAAACATCAACTACTTGTATTCTGTTTGCTTGCTTACCCACACTTTTTCTCTTTAAAGTTTTTATTTGCACTATTACTCGAAAGTTGCAGGCGTGTATACAATGTGTCTTGATCGTATCTGCTCCATGTTTCCTTCTCCAACTCCTTCTGGGAGGGTCCTTCAGCACGTCTCTTTCTGAACTTCATGTCATCCCTATTTATTTTTTAAATATTTATTTTATGTGTATGCGTGTTTGGTTGCACTCACGTTTATGGCTCATATGTATGCCTAGTGCCATGGAAGTCAGAAGAAGGCATCAGACCCCCTGGAACTAAAGCTGCCCTGTGCATGCTGAGAATTGAACCCTTGATTTCTATAAGACCAGCCGGTGCTCTTAACCACTGAGCTATCTCTCCCGTCCCTTATTTACTGTTTATTTTCAATCTGATAGCATTAGTGGCTCCCATATAGACATGGGTGTGGAGACATTTACTGAGGGGTGGGGAACTGAACCCTTTATTCTCTCCTAAAGAAAGGTGACTCTCCCTCCACACAGCAGTCATCAATTGACTCAACTAGGAGTGGGGCCTCAGGATCTCTTCCCTTCTTCATACCAGTATATATATATATATATATATATATATATATATATATATATATATCTTTATTTATGTGTATGATTATTGGCATGCATATCTGTGTACTACTTGCAAGCCTGATGCCAGCAGAAGGCAGATGGCAGAAGGCAGAAGGCAGAAGGCAGAAGGCAGAAGGACGAATCAGATTCTCCTGAGACTGGAGTTACAGATGGTTATGCGTCACCATGTGTGTTCTGGGAATTGAACCCTAGTCCTCTGAAAGTGGAGTCATCTTTCTAGCAGCCTCCGTGCTGGAATTCTAATTGGCTGGATCTTGTGCGAGTCTTGTGTAGGTAACCACAGTTGCTGTGGCTCATGTGTACAGAAGCCGGGCCCTGTGCAGAGGACACAGCAGTCCTTCTTCTGACTCTTCCGTTCTTTCTGCCCATCTTCCTTGATGTTCCCTGAGCCTTGGGAGAGGGCAGTGCTATAATAACCCATCTATAGCTGAGCACTCGCAGTCACTAGTTCTCAGCATCATAAACACTCCGTACTATGGTTTGGAACAGCACAAATCTATGGATATTAACAAAAATATTTAGAAGACTGTCTGATAATACGACTGTTACAAAAAGTAACATCAATACACTCTCACCTAGGGCCTGTGACCTTCCTACCCTTGAGTTGTGAGCATGTTTGCAGTTTCAGGAATTAATCCCCTCCTTTGGAACAGGCTTCAGATCCAATTAAGAGAGTGGCTGTTTACCCCATAATCATGTGCCACTATTGTGATGGCGAGTACTTCTTGCCCAGTAGATCAGCATTGTAGTATGCAGGATCCAGTGCTGCGTGAGACCATTGATTCCTTTTCTTTCCCGGCAGCCTCTACAGTGCCTTCTTAGCACTATGAACGCTACCCATCAGGGACAATATTCTGGCCAATTCAAGATTGATGTCTCTGTATCCTGCAACCAGTGCATGATGCCTTCCTCAGTAAGGCCTTATTGTCTAATTCTGGTGAGCAACCAAGACCAATGGCCATAGCCCGTGTTGCTTATTGGGTGCCTCTAGGTCCTGTCTGATTAATAATGCACAGGGAGATAACCTGTGCCTGGCACTGAGGTTTCCATTTAATAATCCATGCCTTCTGGGAGCAGTGTTGCTCACTAATGTGGAGTACTTCTCTTCAAACTCCCCTTTGAAAATTATACTTTTTTTTCTTTTTTATTAGATATTTTCTTTATTTACATGTAAATTTTCCCTTTCCCAAGTTTCCCTCCAAAAAACAAACAAACAAACAAAAACAACAAGAACAAACTCCTTTTGCCTCCCCCCTCCCCATGCCTGCCACCCCACCCTCTTCCACTTATTGGCCCTGGCATTCCCCTACACTGGGGCACAGAACCTTCACAAGGCCGAGGTCCTTTCCTCCTATTGATGATCGAATTTGCAATCCTCTACTATACACATGCTGCCAGAACATTCAGTCCCACCCTGTATAGTCCTTGATTGGTGGTTGGGTCCCTGGGAGCTCTGAGGGTACTAGTTAGTAATTGTTGTTCGTCCTAAGGGGCTGCAAACCCTTTAGCTCCATAGAACCTTTCTCTAACTCCTTCATTGGGGACAGTGTACTCAGTTCAATGAATGGTTGTGAGCCTCTACATCTGTATTAGTCAGGTATTGTCAGAGCCTCTTAGGAGATAGCTATATGCTTGTCCTTCCTTCAGTCTCTGCTCCATAGTTAATCTCTGCCACTCCTTCTGTGGGTGTTTGGTTCCCCTTTTTAAGAAGGAATGAAATGTCCACCTTTTGGTCTTCCTTCTTCTTAAGTTTCTTGTGGTTTGTGGGTTGTTCTTCCTGTATTCCAAACTTCTGGGCTAATAACCACTTATCAGAGAATGCATACCATGTGTGTTCTTTTGTGATTGGGTTACCTCACTCAGGATGATACTCTCCAGATCCATCCATTTCCCTAAGAATTTCATAAATTCATTGTTTTTAATAGCTGAGTAGTACTCCATTGTGTAGATGTACCACACTTTCTGTAT
>JADRCD010220027.1:0-14158 GCA_019843815.1 Montemys delectorum
GAAGTGTTAAAATTGAAGGATGTATTTGGCATATCTGACTCAAAAATCTCACATCTTATTGATATGTTTGTATGAGTGTTTTTAACTGTGAACTCCTGAGATACAGTAATTTTACACAAACCTGTGAACCACACCAGGATAAAGTGACAACTAAAAATGCTGTAAGATTACTTTCCACCATTTATCAAAATCACTATGCTTTATAGCAATATTTTATATCATCTTGAACTATATCTAATAATCAAAAATAAAGGAGACTCTTGACTTCCAGAATCAGTTACTTACTTTTCTTGTAATAAATAATTTTATTAAGCACCCAAAAGCCTACTATCAGAAAAATTTCTCCCAGCAATTCAATGTAACCCTCAATGATAGGCATTATTTCTTGTTCTTTAGGCTTCCAAGGATTTTTTTGACATTTGTTAAGTAGTCCATCTTTAAGTCTATTGGGTAGAGTGCAAAACTTTGCTCTTCTTTATTGTATTTCACCTCTTGGCAAAATTCTTAACTTCTTTTAGTCTCTTATTTACAATATCCAAGCCAATGTCCCATAAAACTAATTTTGAAATGTTTCCTGAATATATATGCCTTATCCATGTACTGTCTATGACTTTACTCCCTCTATCCCAATCTATTGGCCACATGATGATTCAAAGTAGAACTCATGATATAACCTTACTAAATGGCTTCTTTCACCTAAAAGATGAAAGCCATGGTTTGTGTTTGATTGTTTGTTTGTTTCTTTATTGTTCTTAGAACATTGTAACATCTTCTCTACATAGAAACTGCTCTACTTGTCTCCTTTCTCCATGGTTACATCCTATGTTAGAGTTTATTGCAACTATGAAAAACTTTATGGCCTCTGCCATTTTACTTCCTTTTATCTGTGCTGTGAAAGTTTTACTTGCCATATCCTAATCTTCCAGTTCTTCATGTGACTGTCTCCTACAAATATGTCAAGGATAAATTCATGTGACATTTCTTCCAGGAAGAATTCTCTGATAACCTTCCTTCAGACAGAGTCAAATCCCACCCCTCTGAGTTTGAAAAACTATGTTTCCTTTTATAGCAATACTTATTCTTGAGGTTATCTCTATAAACTCTGAGCTCCTCAAGTAGAAATATACACACTCTATCAATCTTCATGTCCATTATCTTCAGTTGTGACTGAAATACACTTATCAGTAAAGAATTCATGACATATACCAAGTTTTCTTACATGCATGCACTATACCTTCTCTGGTTGGCATTTGCTGATGAAAGGTTTCCCTTCTCTTTTCCATCTTGCTAGATAAATTTCAGAGCTCTAACTTCTGTACACATGATTGTTGAGACTGGGAAGCTTCCTCAGATGCTCTTATTGGTAATTTTCAGACAGGGTATGCTTTCTGTTTCTTACTTATGTGCTTTATTAGAGATCATAACTCTAGAGATATCTTGTTTTGTGGTAGTCTATGGAAAGAGATGAGCTAAAGGTATTGAGAATCTCTATTTTCTCTATCAAGGATTACAAACACTCTATGAATTTAAAGAACTCCTTCAAATTATCTTCACCATATAGGTAAGGCAAAATGTGGTTTGTAATAAGTAGGCTAATGTAATTTATGATTTATCCCCTACTCTGGCATCTAATGACCAAAATCTTTGTTTCAGAATCATAATAAATAAGTACATACAAGTAGATACTTTGTTCTTGGGTTGATTCTTGAAACTGTCTGAACATGAAATTAATAGCAAGCACTTATGATCAGATTCAAAATATATATCTTTATTAATTTCAATCTTATCAGGTTTTCATACTTAAATTGCCAAAAATACGCAAAAAGACAGGATTGTCAATAAAGATTGTCTGATTGTTTTTATATTTTGTACACAAAGATTGTGACTACATGAATATAAAATCAGCTTCATTTCAAATACAATAGTCTGATTATTCTAACAAGATAGTAAAACCAAGTTAAGATTACTGACAGGTTTTGTTAGATCTCAAAGAAAACTACATGGATGTGAGAATAAATACATGCTCCTCTTTCAAGAATGAACAGAGAGAGACATGCAGAAGAATTGTACAGAAAAAATAATGTAAGCATATTCAAATAATTTATGTTTTATAAATAGTTGTTCTAGGAAAATGTATAAAATACTGTATTTTTCATCTTGCAACGTAAGTGGCTTTTACTGTTTATTTATTTTACACTGTTTAAGAGTTGACTCTTTTGTGACCACCATGAACAACTGAGGGGTTAGTGATGCCTCAATTTTTCTTGAAACATTATTTTAACCTAAAATTTATCTATTTTGCCTTTGATTTTTATTGAGCCTCCCATTGGGACAAATAGCTAAGTAATAATTCAGTTAGCAGCTGCTGTTTTGCATGTATTCCTTCTCTTAAAGAAAGTAACTATTTACCCAAAGCAGATAGTTCCTTGTTAGATGCTCAAAGCGGGAGGGGGTGACTTAAAAAATAAAACTATTACAGAAGTGAAAACTTAACTAATAATTAAATTCCTAAGAAAATAATGATTTTGAGCCTTAACCTGATAGCTTCATTTTCAGACCTAATGATAATTACTGAAGAAAATATGATTTCCTGGCCTTTTAACAATGCTCATTTGAGAAATGATCTCAGTGAAGAGGCTGCAACATTAAGAAACATTCAAGTGAGTTATGAGAGTCACAAAAAGGGAACTATGAGAGAAAATAAAAATTCTATACAGCCTTTGGAGCATTGAAAGAAAATGCTCTTAAATAACCATATAATTCATCTAGAATTCTGACAGATGGAAAATATTGAATAAATCACCCCCGCTGATACCAATGACAGTTACTGGATGGTTGACTTGGCTGAAGCTCTGTGAATTGGGCTTGGTATGCCATGTGTTAGTGTTGCACAGTGATGGGACACTAATGTCTTTTTAGGTAGTGCTGATAGCAGGCTGCTAACCTCAGAAGGCAAGAGATTCCTCATTGTATTATTTATTTTAACTCACCACACATTTCACTTTAATAAGCCACTGCATCTGGGAACAAAAAAAGAGCTGAAGCCTCCAAAGAAAATCTAAAAGCAAAGAGATAAATACAATTTAGAATGTGGATTAGGATTGCTTTTTAAACATATTGGCATATATTAGCAAATGGAATTTTCACTAGCATACATTTCTAAGGCCATATGTTTGATATTTTAACATTGTTGGTAATCTTTGGTATTTGTCACAGAAAATTTTATTTTAGATAAATTATTAGAAAATTGAAATCCCTTATAATCCATTATTCAGTAGTAAGAACTGTCAATACCCTTATAAAATACTTAAAATATAACATATTAGTGGAAATAATTATGAAACAGGGATAATTCCTATGCTTAATTGACTGAAAAATAAAAATCTAGTCTTGGTTAAAGGATAAGTATATTCTAACACCAACTTGAAGATATTTGAATAATGTGGAAATTTTACCAGTATTATTCTGACATCCAAACCAGATAAGCACAACAAACAACAAATTATAAATATATATCTCTGAATAATATAGATGTAAAAAATACTGAAATACTACTGTATTAAATTCAAAATCACTTCAAAAGGGTCATTAATTATAATTATGTTGGTTTTATTCTAGTAATTAAGGGGTGGCTTAGTACACATAAATTGATAAAGGTTATCCATGACATAAAACTCTGGAAAAAGCACATACATGGTCATCTCCACAGATAAATAAAAGACCTTTGACAAAAGCCAACATTCCTTCAATAGGAAGGAGAGAAGAGACATATTGTGATAGCACTTTGTATAGATTGCAAAAACAATCTACAGATTTAATACAATCTCAATCACAGATAAAGGGCCATTCTTCTCAAATATTGAAAGAACAATTCAAAATATATAAACAGACACACACAACAAGAGCCATGACAACAACAAAATGACAGTCAGAGCAATCCTGAACAAAAAGAATATTGTGAGAGGCAACATTATTCCTGATTTCAAAATTATACTATGGAGCAAGCACATTAAAGTAAGCATTCTGTTTGCACTAAAAGAGAAACATGGAATAATATATTAGGATGGTAGATCCAAATATTAGTTCATATAAACATAAATACCTAATTTTTAACAAACAAACAAAACATGACATCTGTAACATATAATACTGAGAAACTTGGATTTCAAATACAGAAAATTAAAGCTGAATCCTTATCTGCCTCCCAGCAAAGAACTCAACCCCAATCCCACAGCATAAGGCCCAATCCTTTGAAACTGCCTGAAGATAAAGTAGGGCATTTACTTCAACTTTAGACACAGGGTTGGGCTTTGAATATGACTTTCATATTGCAAGAAGTCAGACCAACACTTGACAAATGGGGCCTAGTAAAATTAAAGGCTTCTCTACATCCAAGAAAATGGTTCATACAATAAAAAGGCATCTCACAAAACAGGAGACAGTCTTTCCAAGCTACACATCTATGACAGCTAGTTTTATGTCACTTGACGTAAGCTAAAGTCATTTGGAAAAATGAAACCTTAGCTGACAAAATTTCCCTACCATATTGGCCCATGAGCAAGACAATGGTGCATTTTCCTAATTGATCTTTAATGTGGGAGGGTTGAGTACATTGTGGGTGGATCCACACCTGGGCTGCTTGTCCTGGTACTCTAAGAAGGCAGGCTGAAAAACCCATTGGAAGAAATCCAATATTCACTATTTCCCCATGGCTTCTGCATCAGTTTTTACCTCTAGGCTCCTGTCTTGAGCTCCTGCCCTGACTAAACTAAATGAAGTACTACAAGGTGTAGGATGAAATAAATCTGTTTCTTTTCAAGCTGGTCTTGTTGTTTTATCACAACAATAGAAATCCTAAATAAGATAGCATCTGACATGGAATTTGTACTTAGAATTTACAAAAGAATGTGTGTGTGTGTGTGTGTGTGTGTGTGTAAGATGGATTGGTATTGAAATAAAATGGGGGACATGGGATGACTTGGATGCAAAAATGTGAGAAATATGTAATTCTATGTCCTTATTAAACAAAAAATAAATGATACTTAAAATGTGTTCAATATCCTTTGCTACTTGGGAAATACGCTGAAAGCATTTTAAGAAGCCATTTCACCTGAGTCCTAAAAGTGCAAATGCTGATATGATTGTACAGAGGTATCCTTATAAAGAACTGGTGGGAATGTAATTATGGCACAACCAGTTTAGTAATCAATCTGGAGGTTTCTCAGAAAATAAAAATAAAATACTAGGATAGAATTACTATATGACCTAGCTCTATCAGCCCTGTAACTGTAATCCGAAGACGTACATCCTCCTGGAGGTACTTTTATGTTCACTGCTGCTGTAGTCATGATTACCAGGAAATGGAATCAACCTGGATGTCTATCTACTAGGGCATGCTTAAGGAAGATGAGCTGCATATACAGCAATAGAATATCACTCCTCTGGAAAGTAAAGCAAAATTTAAAAATTATGAATGAAACTAGAATAACTCTCTCCCATTTCAGAAAGAGAAATAGGAGGTGAGACAGTAAAATGTAGACAAAATGAAAGTAAAAAGAGAAAAACATGGATATAAACATTTAAATGCAGAAGGGTAGTAGGGATGGAGAAATTTGGACACTTAGGAAAGCTCAACCAAAATAAAGGTTGCTTGAAAAAGGTATGTGGCAAACTGTACTCTTTGCACCCAAGTAAACATTACAACAAGAGGAGTTAATAGAACACAATTAACATGAAATTCAATAGGGGAATTCTCTGTGTTAAAGATTTAAATGGACATGAAACAAGGGGATAAGGGCTAACATGAAGTGAGAGGATTAGTTTAAAGAACAAAATTTGTATTAATTAATCTTACAGACATCTACTTTGTGGGCTAATTTAAAATGTAACATACAAGGAGTTTGATCATACATATCCTGCATGGGTAGACAATACTTCTCCAGAGAGTATCAGTTATTTATTAGAAACCTATGTGACAATCTGTGCAACTGATTACTTCACTATGGGTTCGTGTTGGTCAGGAAGGGCTTAGGCAAAACAACACCGGTGATGGCTATTGCTCTTCATGTCTACCATAAGTACATGGCTAAACTCTCTGGCTGAAATTATTTCCCATTTGGTTGTAGGACATCAAAAAAATGAGTCTCAACTAACCAAACAAATTGTTCCTTACTGGCTAAAGGATTTGCAAGAAGGTGCTACATAAGGCTATAGTGGGTGGAAGAATGTGAGCATCAGTAGTCTTAGCAAGTGCTTGATCCTAAATGTTACAATACTAATCTGACTGATAAGTTGTGCCTATTGGTGTCATAATGGCTGTTTTTGAGACCTGATGAACAGGATAGATTTCATGTCTGTTACTGTAACCTGCTCAAAGTCCCAAATTTTGATGTTGCCAACTACTTTATTATGTGTGTTCCCATATCTGCTCTCAACCTTAGTATCAGAAGTTTCTTTTTGCTGTGAGTAGTAGAGAATAAAGACTCATAACTAGTCAGAGTGCTGAAAGAGTGACTATGAGTGCTTAGGCATAGGTGGCATATATACCCACCTCCCCACACAGAAGACTAGGGAACATACAGAAAGAATAGGTAGAAAGAATATAATTGTTTGATGGATGAGGATAAGAGCTGTGAATTCTAATTTTGGTCATTATGTGGCTGATTTATTTCCTACATAATAGTTGTTCTGTAGCATTACATTTAGTATAATAGCATAATCAATAAGCAATCATGTAATGAATTAATTAAAATTTTCAAATGTGATTTGGTGTCCCTTAACACATCTATTCTCTAATTCATTATCAAAATGCATCATTTTTGCCTATGAGAATGCCATCAACTTTTTTTTATTTTATTCTTTTACTTATTCATTCACTTTATATTCTGCTCACTTACCCACTCCCCTCCTTGTCACCCCCTCCCACAGTCCTTCCTCCATTTCCTGTCTCCTTCTCCTATGAGCAGGTGGGGGCCCCCTGGGTATTCATTCACCCTGCCACTTCAAGTCTCTGTAAGGATAGGTGCTTTCTTTCCTACTGAGGCCAGACAAGTCAGGCCAGCTAGAACATATTCCATGGGCAGGCAACAGCTTTGTGAATAGCCCCTGCTCCAGTTGTTTGGGTCCCACATGAAGAGCAAGGTGCACATCTGTGCAGGGAGGCCGAAGTTCAGCCCGTGTATGTGCTTTGCTTGGTGGTTCCGACTCTGAGAGCTCCTAGGGTTCAGGTTAGTTGACAGCTGATGCTCTTGATCTTCCTATGGAGTTCCTATCTCTTCCGGCCCTGCAAACCTTCCTCCTATTCTATCATAAACAAGGATCTTTTCTCTGGCCTCCTCCTTCCAGAATGCTTTTTCAGAATGTTCTCTTCACACCATTTAATTATATTCTACAGAGAAGTCTTTCCTTAACACTATATGTGAAACTGAACATTTCTTACCATGCAATTGATTTTTCTGCTCTGTACAATTTACCACAAACTCTCAATCAATAACTGTGTGAGTTTCTATATAAACTTCAAAGCTTCTTTGTTCATTTTTATGGGAGTAGGAGACTCAGTGGAATGAAGTTTCCAGCATTTCCTAAGAGAACTGAGCATCCTCACTCAAAGCTTAGCAAGATACTCTTCATCTTTCATTTTTCTCCTTCTCTATTACTGATCCCTTCATCTTCTACATTCACTAATGCCACTCGAAGATCTTTACAGGACAATGGTAACCTAAGATTAGGAGAAATTAATGTAGTTATTTTTCTAATTTACCAAAATTTGGAAATGTTAATGAAGTAGGGCATGACTCAGAGAGCAAACGGACTCTAATTTGACTGAAGAACCACTCAGATCTAGTGAGATTATGGTTATCCAGAAAGAAACTATAACTACAAAATTGACATAATTCTTAACAATAGTCTATATACATTTGCCCTTAAATTGACAGATAAATGTAGTCTTTGCCCCTCATTAGGCAAACTTCTGTTTACAGTAGACAGAGAACATTATAGAAAACCACAGACAATCAAAATGCACACTTTTGGGACCCAGACACAATGGATAAACCTACAAACCACTCTATCACTAGAGCAGGGCTCAGAAAACATTGCGGAAGAGTGGGTCAGACAGAATGTAAGAGCCATACAATCAAGGACTTTGCTATGAGGTTGTGTCTTTGGTAGGATCAGAATCTACACCTGTAAAGTTTCAACAAAATGACGACCCAAGCATTAGCTGAACAATGATGACACCAATAAATATTCCAAAGTGGACATGGGACCTCTTTTCTACAGAAAAAAAAAAAAAAAAAAAAACTACAAGCAGTAATGTAAAAAGGAGTAAAGTTGGGAGCAAGAGAGATGGCCCTCCCCAGGCAGAAGCACACTAATTGTTCAGTGTCAAACTTTCAACCCTGAAAACATACATGCATGTAAGACTATAAGGTTGTGTCTTAGGGTTTCCATTGCTATGAAGAGATCATAGCCAAGACAATTCTTATAAAGAAAAACATATAATTAGGGCTAGCTAGCAGGTTCCAAGGTTTAGTCATTATCATCAAAGCAGGAAGCATGATAGTACAGGAAGAGCTGAGAGTCCTCTCTCTTGTTCTGAAGGCAGCTAGGAGAAGACTAGCATCCACATGGTTAGGAGGAAGGTGTCAAAGGCCACCCCAACAGTGACATACTTCCTCCAATGTGGCCACACTTCCCAACAGTACCACTCCCTGGGTTAAGTATATTCAAATCACAACAGGTTGTAGCAGATTATATATAGTATATGTATATATATATATATATATATATATATATATATATAATATTGATGAAAAAGGAGACCATAGATATGAAGAACAAGGAAGAGTTGAGAGGGAAAGAAGAAAAGGGAGAAATGTGGTAATTAAAATAAAATCTAAAAACTAAACAATAACAACACAGAGAGAAAGATCGGTGATAGAATTATCTTGGAATTATGAGTTTAAAGCAAAGTGTCTTAGCAGTAAAGCTGTCAAAACTAATGCACGATTATGAGAAAATGCACGAGAGTAAACCTGTCTCTTTCAATGACATGGCCAGTTTAATAGACAAAAGCAATCTTAAGAATATTAACAAAAAATTCAGTGCTGTGAATGGTTCTGTATGTGTTGAAGAGATTGAGCATGTGATTTTAATAATTGACATAAATAAAAAGCTTTTTCCCAAAGAAATTTCAAATATCGATAGCTTTAACAATAATTTTACATGCAGTTGCTTTTAAAATGTTGTTTTCAGAAAATTAAAAAAAAATACTTTTCAAAGGCATTTCCTCTATTTTTCTTTCTTACACACACGCACACACAATACACACACACACACGCACAAACACAAAACATACAAACAAACAACAAAAAACTAAACCAACAGCAATAATCCCGACTGCTTGAGCATAGTTAAAAAGAAAATTCATGAGTGAATTACTCATAAAGTCAAATGTAAAATATTTTATGCAAAAACACTAATTTGATGCTATGCATTGAATAGTAAATTTTAATTTTATATATTATTAAATTTAGAGCTTTCTCCAGTAATGCAAAGGTAGCACAATTTAACAAAAAAAAACATTATAAATCACCACATTAAGAACATAAGAGACATGAGGAGATACCTCTTTTAGTACAGTTTTTGTTCTGTTAGCATGAAGACCTAAATTTAATTCAAAAAGACTGCTTAAAATATTCAAGTATTGTAGAACATGTATCTGACCCCAGCCTTGGAGGAATGAGGGATTAGATGGAGATAGGCCTCTCTTAATGCTCACGAATCATCCTTCTTAGTCAAATTGAGGAGATTCAGTTTCAGTGAGAGATTTGCTTTGAAATATAATAATAATAATAATAATAATAATAATAATAATAATAATAATGGAAAGCAACTGAAGAGAGATGCAATATCCACCACTGACCTCCATATAGTTACATGAGCATCTGGGCAGACATCCACACATATCCACAATACCAAACACAAAAATAATAATAAATACTATTGCAAAGAATATAAAAGGAAAAAGAACTCTGTTGGTGTTAGGGGAAGAACAGTTGTTTAATTCTAGGCAAGGTTTAATCACAGGAGTGGTATTGTAGAGAAGTACTATTTGCAACTTTTTTTTTTTAAAGTCAAGGTTTCTCTGTATAACAGCCCTGGCTGTCCTGGAACTCACTTTGTAAACCAGGGTGGCCTCAAACTCATAAACATCTCCCTGCCTCTGCCTCCTGAGTAAAGGTATGCACCTATTTGCCTGGCTCTTCTTCTTCTTATTATTTTTTTAGATGTATCTACCTTTATATTTTAGAGCTTTGTCTACATGTACACCAGAATATAGCGTCAAATCCCATTGTATCTCATTAAAGATGGTCCTGAGCCACCAGGTGAGTGTTGAGAATTGAACTCGGAAGCCATGGAAAAAAAGCCGTTGTCCCTAACCACTGAGCCATCTCTCCGGTCCCATATTTGCAGTCCCAGTTCTTCATACAATATAATTGCAACCCATACCACTTAGCCTGACTTATTATATTTTCAATACGATATCATAGTAAGTATGTTGATTTTATTAAAATGGCTTGCTGGGTGGTGGTGGCACACGCCTTTAATCCCAGCACTTGGGAGGCAGAGGCAGGCAGATTTCTGAGTTTGAGGCCAGCCTGGTCTGCAGAGTGAGTTCCAGGATAGACAGAGCTACACAGAGAAACCCTGTCTCAAAACATCAAAAACATAAAAATAAAAACAAACAAAACAAAACAAAAACGCTTGACTTTTTAAAGTTGACTTAGCTAGGTTTCTAAGGCTCTGATCAAACTCTATGACCTGAAGCAATTTATGAAGAAAAATCACTTGTAGTTTGTCAATTCTAAAGAGAAGTCTAGTGTTTTTGGTATTGTTGGTTGGCTGGTTGGTTTTTACTATGTTTATCTGTCACATATTTCAAAATAGTTTTCTTACCTAGTTGCTCTATAGAAGCAAAGGGCAAAAAAGGGGTTTGATAGTGCTCTGACCTTTAGAAGTACATCACAGGATGCTGTTCTGAGTTCTCACCTCACCAGTAGTCTGCTTTCGAGATAACTTCTAGAGAGTGCCTTTTCTTCTGAACTCTACATATCAACTCATTTCCTGCCTCCCCATGTTCTAGGCTAAGCATCTTCAGGTCTTGATATAGCTGTAAACCATAAACAAAAATGTGTGCACAATTGTAGCTTACTACCCTTATACAATTCAATAATAACAACGACTCTCAGCCATCATTGTTAAAAAGTCTCCACTCCTCCAATGTGCCCTTTAGAAAATCCATTGATGAAATCTTACCAAAAAGAAATCTTTGCCGCCTGTTTGAGACCTTTGTCTGGTTCTGTTTATCTGGTTCTCTGATGTTTTCTAGTTTCCATGACCAATGAACAACTACAAAATAACCTCATTTGTACTAGAAGGGCCATTCCTGAGCATCAGTATTTGTTCTTACTTTGGTGGGTTTTCCATTTCTTGTTGCAATTTCAGAGTTACTACTTCTTTAAGTAATTTTTTTAACCAAAAGTCTCTTGAATTTTAGCTATTTCTCTTGATGTTTTCTCACTAGACATGTCTTCACAACAGTTCCTGTGTAGCCCATCTCGCTTTCTCATAATTCAACATTTACATTCATCTCACCTCTACAATACCTCTTATGTTTCTATGATTGTAGTGTATTTTTAATAGCATATCTGGATTTGTGTGGGGGTGAATGGGTGGGTGGGTGTGTAGGTAGGTGGGTGTGAGAGAGAGAGAGATTAAGAAGCCACTACTGAGCTAGATTTGTTGCCCACAGCCTGGGCTACACAGAAAAATTCTGTCTAGTACCCCCCCCCAAAATAAAGGGAAAGAAGGAAAGAACAACTGCTTATATGAGGATACCTTGTAGGGTACAGGAATAGCTGATTTTTACTTCTATGTTCTGTATTTCTAATCTCCACTCCCTTCCCTTCAATTATACACCACTCTTTGGGAGCATAATGTGAGTCTTCCTTTATATTTTGAGTACCTAGAGAATAATAGGTATTTTCAACAATGATTTGTTAAGTCCATTAATAAATACTGTTAAATACCTTCTCCATTTTTTGTGGGCTTTATAATCACCCAACCTGAAGACAAATAGTTGGATCAGATAAGCTTTGCAAATTTCTTTTTCTGGGTGTCTGGTTCCATGATTCTAAGCATATCTTAGTCACCAATATGCATACAAATATTCTGCTCAATATTGAGCTCAGCACTTTGCATACTGATAAAAGTGATTCTGTCCTTCAGAATCACAAAGGTTGTTATTTTCCCTTCAGGGAGACCTTTCTGGAAGTTTTTGGATATAGTCTTATATACTTCTTCTGGTTAATCATTAGCAAATTTATTTTTTAAATCATAATTCTATTAGTGGTTACATAATCAATAATGGGCTAAGTTTATATTTAGATTATATTTTTTTAATTTAATGAGTTCTTAAATATCCATGGTTGGCCAGTTTAGTATTTATAGCTTGAGGCATTTATCAGGGTGACAAATCTTTCTTTTTGAAAACCTCATAGTTTCTTTGGAAAAGGTAAACATCATTTGTGGTTCAGCAGGAAGTACACCCAAATAGTACCTGAGCCACAGTTATTAGATGATTATTGATTATGCTTTGATTGTATTCAAGGTCAAGGAAAAGTTTACCTAGGATTACACAGCAAATAGCAAACTATGCTATTAGCAGAAAGGTCTTTTTGTGCCTGTTCTTGCTGTGGCATTGATGGACTATGTGCTGTGGGCTCACAATGCTTCTTTAGCAGGTCATATATTTTCTTTTATGCTCAGCTGAGTGACACTAAAATCAATTTTTAAATTATATTGCCATATTATCCATCTCAACCATTTGATGCTAGGTAGATAATTGTTTGCTATTTTTAAAGAGATTTTAAGTTATACTATATAAAAGGAAGGGAAAGTAGGACATGATTAATCCCCTTGATATGTTAAATTATGTAGTAAATCAAATCACATACCAAAAAAAACTCTCCATATTCCTGGGAAACAACTTTTATATTTGGTCAAAAAAATAAAATGAAAACAAACCAACCGATAAAAAAAATATAGCAACAAGGAATAACTATGGAAAACTTAACTCTAGAAAGATAACCAGGTCTCTCATTTTTAAAATCAAAACATTAAAATAAAGAGAATAATTTGATTTGAAACATACATTTAAGAAAATATGAGAATGCACTTGTTATTACTACACTTGCTAGTCTAATTAATTTTTTTCTGATTTGTAAAATTCTTTTGTGATAAACATGTGCTCTAAGTGTGGTTGGTTTGTCCCTCACTGTTCCAGATGTTAATGTCTTCGTCAAAGGAGGGTCACTATTAAGAGGTGGTAGAACTTCTAAGAGTTGGGTCCTAGAAAAAGAAGATATTCAAGTCACTGGAGCAGAGACCTTATGGAGTTCACTGATATAAAAGACCAAGCCTAATGGCTAACTCTCTATGGCAGCCTCTGTCATTCTTTAATCTTTCTGTTTTACATATAGCCAGTTATTTTTCTACTCCTCTATCATTGTCATGGTCTGAATATGCTTGGCCAAGGGAGAGGCACTATTTAGAGGTGTGGCCTTGTTGGAGTAGGTGTGTACATGGGGGCTTTAAGACCCTATCCTAAATGCCTGGAAGGGAGTTTTCTACTAGCAGCCTTCAGATGAAGATGGAGAATTCTTCTGCACCCAACCTGCCTGGATGCTGCAACGTTCCTGCCTTGATGATAATGGACTAAATCTCAGAACCTGTAAGCCAGCCCCAATTAGGGTTTACAGCCCCTTAGGAGGAACAATATGAACTAACCAGTACCCCCAGAGCTCCCAGGGACAAAACCACCAACCACATGGTGAGACTCATGGCTCCAGCTGCATATGTAGCAGAGGATGACCTAGTCAGTTATCAATGGAGGAGAGTCCCTTGGTCCTATGAAGGTTCTATACCCCAATGTAGGGGAATGCCAGGGCCAGGAAGCAGGTGTGGGTGGGTTGGTGAGCAGGAGGAGGAGGGAGAGGATAGGGGGTTTTCTGTGGGGAGGGAACAGGGTTTTTGTTTTCTTGGTTTTTTGGGGGGGAGGGGAAACCAGGAAAGGGGATATCATTTGAAATGTAAA
>JADRCD010220028.1:0-19746 GCA_019843815.1 Montemys delectorum
GCTCTTCTGGTTCTCAAAGTCCTGCAAAGATTGCCCACAGACCAGGCGGGGGCTGGGCAGACAGAAGCCAAGGGGGTGGGGATCTCCAGATCTTTGGTGAATGACAGAATCATTCTGCTGGTAATCAGTCACCAACCAGCCACTTACTGTAATGAAGAAAAGCCCATGGCTGTATTTAATCAATAGTTCAAAGAACAGAGCTCACCTGACATTATGTCATTATTCTAAAGTGTCATGGGGTGGCATTGTGTGTGGCTGCTTCTTTCCAGGCTTTATGAACAGGAATTACTTTCACAGATCTATTGCCTCTCAACTCATTCACAGTAAGGAGAGAATCACAGATACTACCTCTGCCCTGAAGTCTGCCTTTGGATGGAAATCACTGTCACCATCTTTCAGAGGTTAGAGAGGCTGGAGAGGCAGCTTTGTGGTTAAGAGTGACTGCAGCAAAACCATGAGGACCAGAGTTCATATCCCATTCCCTCACAACAAACCAGAAGCCCATAGATGCTTGTAATTTCGGCTCTGAGAGATGTAATAAATACCCTCTTCTGGTCTCCATGGCCAAAGACATATGAACCTGTACACATCTATGTACATGTCCTCATACACGCATGTGCGCACGCACACACTCACACACTCACACACACACACACATACACACACACACACACACACACACACACGATAAACTTTTTTAAAAAGACTTTAGAACAATATTCTGAGTCTCAGCTGGTTTTGAAAGATCAGCTGGTCTGTTTTGTCCCTCACCTTCCTACCTCTGCTACCTCTGTCACTGGGATGCCATACATCCCTCCCTGATACCCACAGAGCAGTGGCCATATAAATAATGACTGGTGTGTCCCCACAGAACAACCTCTCACTTTCACTAGGGTGCCCACAGACCTCAGATCCTGGCAGGGAGTAACTGTCCTGTGCATGACCCAGTGAGTGAAGGCTGACAGGACTCTGTAGGAACTCTCTGAGTAGACAACATGATGTCACAGATAAACACTCATTTTTTTCTGGATAGTCTGGCAGCTATTTAGGGCATGAAACGTGAGGTACACAGAGAACCCGGGAAAGGAATGACTATTTCTTATTCTGTGCTTTGTCTACCATCTGAAGCTTTTCCTGCAGCCTCCACGAATCTCACCAGATACCCCCAAGCCTGCAGAAGGCATTCTTGACCCAGCAGTCTTAGCAGTGTTTTAGATAAAAAGGCATGTAGAGGGCTGCCCTATATTTTCTGACCTCAAAATCATTAGAGGTATATAATGGTCTGGACTTGGGAGATGGCTTGGCAGTTAAGTGTTCACTATATGAGTGTGACAATAGTTTGAATGCTCAGAAACCCACATAAATATCAACTGGAATGACAGCCCACCTGTAATCCTAGCCTCTGATAGCAAAACCACAGAAAGTCTTCAGAGAAAACTGACTAACAGGACTCACCTTATTGCTGAGTGCTAGGTTTGTTTAAGGGACACTACCTTAAAGAATAGGACAGTAGAGTGATCAAGGATGATTTCATCAACCTTGAGCCTTTACATTCATGTACACATGTGTACATGTTTCTATGCAGGCATGTGAAACCACACATATACTCACACACATGTGAAAACATACACACACAAACAAATACCACATAAAAAATGGCTTTCACCTTGATTAGAATAACAGGAGTGCAGATGCTTGGTAACAACTCTTTGGGGTGTTTGTCTGAGAGTGTTTCTGCATGATAGTAACCTTGGAAACAATAAAATTAAGTAAATATCATGAGTCAGTCTCTCTCTCCCTCTCCCCCTCTCACTCTTCCTCTCCCTCCCCCCTTCTCTGTGTGTGTGTGTGTGTAGCAGTACTTAGATAAGATACCTTCCAAAAATTGAAATGTGAAGATTTGATCCCTAGGACACTTTGGGGAGCCAACAGGATCCTTATAATGAATGATCCTATAGGAATCCTCCCATTTTCAGAGTCATGTCCTCAGAATGGACAGAAGACCTCTATTTCTGTCCTGTCCCTTTTATCATTTTTACTGTTCCCACTTTTCCACGGTCTTCTTCTCTCAATCCTGTCTCTTTCCTGACTCATAATGTGTGACCACATCCTGACACCCACCATAATATACTTCCCTCACAGGAAGCACAAATCAATGTAGCTGCCCAGTCTTGGTCTTGAAAATCCAAAAACATGAGCCAAAATGAGTCTCTTTTCTTCATAGACAGTCAGTGTCAGGTAATTTGTTATAGCGATAGAAAGCTGACTAACACACACACACACACACACACACACACATACACACACACCTAGTACTCTACTAAAAGTTTCTGAAAACTGCCTTCAGTGGCTTCCTGTACTCAAGTGCAATGAACCAAATGTCTGTACAAACTTAGAGAAGTAGATCAGTTGTGTGAGGGAGGAGCCCATCTCTCCAAATTACACCCAGTCTTTTCTCCAACCATCTTGTGCTGTTTTGTGTTGAAGACACAATCACAGCAGGATTTTTCTATTTTAAAAAAAATCTGGATATTCTTGTCAATATTGGTGACCATGTCAAAGAAAAAAAGTTGCTATTTCTTGCGTACCAACAAGCTCTGTCTTTTGTCTGGATCTAGAATCTTGGCTGCCAGTAAGCAATCTCTGCTTTAGGGAGGTATGAGAAAATCTTTTTCTGTATCAAAAGAAAGGGCATGCTTAGAAATATTTCCCTATATCTAAACTCGGATCGGCTGCTACAACTGCTACACGACACCATTAATTCTTACATTGATTGTTTGTCCCAGGCTTCTACACAAAGCAACTGGCGGCATGTTTACATTGTCCCCCGAGACCTCTGAGAGGAGGGCAGTAGACAAGTATTATAATTTGTCTTCCCATATTGCTTAAATGGAATGCAAGTGTCTTCAGATAGGCTGACCAAGGGGGAAAGTGATGCCAATGTCAACTCAAGCTCAGACTTGTACTCTTGTTCCAACCCTGACTATCTTGCCAGCCACTTGGGATGCATGTGGCTTTCCATTCTTTCCCATGCACATGGACATGTAGTTTAAGATGTTACTGATGTCAGCTCAGGTGCAGACATCCTTCACTTACCACTGCATGGGACACCTTAAAACATATTCTCCTATGAACTGCTTGATTTTGTTTTCAAGTTGATGATGAAACCTATTGTTTGTGTGTGTGTCCTTTTGTGTGTGTGCACCTGTATATGTGGAGGTCAGAGGTCAATGTCTTGGTGCCCTCCCTTATTACTCTATACTTATTTTTTAAAACTAGAACCTTTCCCTGCATCTAGAGCTCACCAACAAGGAAAGATCAACAGGTCAACAGACTCCAGGTGTCCTCCTGTCTCCACTCCCCTTAAGCTACAATTCCTGGTGTAAACCATCACACCTGGTTTTTCACACAACCACCAGGGATCCAAATTCAGTTCCTCATGTTCGCATGGCATGCACACTACAAGAAAAGAACCCATCCTCATGATGCATATTTTTTAAACTATAAAAATAGGGGGAAAATGAGTGTTTTTCTGAAGGTACCTTCATTGTTCCTCAATCTCCAAAGAGCTTCCTGTGCAGGCAAGCTGTGCATCCAGTGTCCCAAGCCATGTAAGGTGCAGAGGGATCCCAGATGGTCTGGTGATGTTTATTGTGGGGCCTCGCATTGTATTCAAATTGATGACACTCCATGAGTTGGGGGGAGAGGTGGTGGGGTTCCCTTTCCCACTCATTTGTTCCTACACTCTGGGGGCTAAGCGCTCCACATGCTCTCCAGATGTTCTGTAGCTCTTATAAATGAAAGATTCATGATTTTTGCTGCCCCCACTATCTCCTCTACTCCCCTTTAAAGCTGATATTTTTGTTAGGAACTTGCTTAGTGTCTGAGTCAGAAGAATCTCCTCCCAGAGGTAAATCAATCAATAGCATGCACAAGAAGAGGAACAAAATGGAAAGGAGGGAGGCATGGGCTATATTAATTTGTTGACTGCAATAGTCTCCCAATGACTGATGCATACATCCTGTGCCTGCTCTGCCACCCTTTGAAACAAGGATCAAACACACTTGCTGTGTTTTTCTCAAGTCTCAACACAAAACTCTTTTTCGGGGGAAGAGACTGTTTTTGGTTAGAGCCCAATGACAGGAATATCAACTTTATTTTCAAGTCTGGCTGATCTTCCCACTAAGCAAGAGATGTAAGTGCCTGAAATATGACTCTGTCTAACTCAAAGATGCCACCAACAATGCCTTCCCAGGAGAGAAATAAGGAAACTACCCAAAATGGATTCCAATAAATGAATGCCAGTTTAACATCCAACATGCCTGCCTCTTGTACACAGAAGCGCTCCTTGGGTCCTGCTGCTCCAAGAGCTGTTCAAGCATTGAATAAGTAGAGTTCCGAGGAGACAAAACCTTCTGCCTCGGCTGGTGTTTAACAAGCTGTTTTCTTGCTACAACTCAGTCAGGATTTCTCTCGCCTTCGTAGAATAACCACATTCTGTATCATCTAATAAAGATGCTCCTGGACTCATAATGGGACAAACCCACAGATAACAGAAGATGCTGTCAAGCGGAAAGTAACACAGAATGCCTTCCCATCACCTTCTGAACACTCCAGCTCAGTCACACACAGGATCACAGGGCTGACTGGGAGCTATAGGTGGAGAACTTTCCCAACAAGCACAGATTTCTAGATCCAATCCCCAGTAACACATGTACCCTTTAACCCCAATACTGGGAGCTAGAAATAGGTGGTTCAAAGTCATTCTCTGCTTGGCAGTGAGTTTGAGACCAAGCTAGGTTACATGACAACCTGTCAATGGGAAGAAAGAAACGAAAGAAGGAAGGAAGGAAGGAAGGAAGGAAGGAAGGAAGGAAGGAAGGAAGGAAGGAAGGAAGGAAAAAAGAAAGTTGAGAAAGAAAAAAGAAAGGAAGGAGGAAAGGAGAAAAAGCAACAGGACTCATGGATGAGTTGAGCTCCCACACCTCAGATTGAGGCCTGTGTACCATCTTATGCTAAACAAAGGAAGTTTGGGGATTCTGGGATGGGAGAGAAGCTCAGGGGAGGAAAAGTAAGGAAATGTGTACTGATGAAGCATCAACACATCTTGCCGAGAAGACTCTTTTAGGCAATGAGTGCCCTTAGAATGGGTTTTCCTGGTATAGAGACATCTGTGCAAATGGAAACTTCCTTTGTAATGGGAATTTCCTTTAGTAAGGAAAAGGTTGCTCTGTTTTTACATAGACATTGGCAGACAAAGAGCTAAGTCTGCAGCTGTGTTTAGATTAAAATAGTCATTAAACAAAAGTGACACATTTAATGGTGGTATACTCTGTGCCACCAGCAGGGTCAGAGCATGACCAGCAAGTGTTTCTGAGAGAAAGGCTTACAGACTTCGCAAAGGCACACTTAGCCAGGCAGACTGAGGCCCATTGTATAGCAGACATATAGAGGGTGACAAATGCTGGGAAGGACACTATGGGAGGTTCAAACGTAAAGGAAAGGGTCCCAAGCCATAGGTTAAAAAGGTAAGAAACACTTGGGGGAGGGGTGACAACCACCCACAAACCCCTATGATTTCCTGTATGAATAGGTGGTGTAAGGAGCAGGTCTGTAGCAAGACCCACTCCACCTTGTAATAGGAAATGTTTGGAAGTTGTTTTGAGATAAGTTGTTTGCAGTGAGCTGTTATGATGTATTAGTTATCTAGAATAATATATAGATGTTTTGCTAAAATTAGAAATATTAGAAGTATATACTTGGGCAGAAAATTTTCCATAAGAAAAGTAAACAACTTGAATAGATAACCAGACACGAGTGGTTATCTGAACCCTGCTTCAGAGTGACGTCAAAAATAGCTTAAAAAGACAGCATGGAGATGAATTGTCATCTCCATCTCAGTAGCCATGGTTGCTGATGTGAACCTCTTGAACTCTGAAAACTCTGCCACAACAACCAGAAATCATCCGAGACCACCAGAATCTCCAAGGTCAAGCTCAGACTACATGGTCAAAATCCAGAACCCCTCACTGACAGCACAGCCTGCTCGCTGCCTGAGAACACCACCTTCCAGCTGAGAGATAGCTGACAGCCTGCTCCACACCAGCTGAGAGATAGTTGAGCTACTTTCGCTTCGGGAATGCCACGCCCTGCATCAGAGATAGCTGAGCCTGCTTCAAGGGACAGTCAGGTCGTATTTACTCCAGTAGGCAAAAAAGTGAAATTGTAATATGCAGTAAAGTGAAATGCTTAGCTATTTTATTGCCTTAGCCTTTACCCTCTTTGCTCTGATAACATATTGTATGCTGTGTGTAGTTGTATTGGACACTGACATAAAGCATTTAAACCCTAAACAGTGTGTTGAGTCCTCTCTTACCACTCATGAGGTAATTTCTCTCGGTGGAATCCAGTACTCGAGTGCCTGAGCAAAGGAGCTCTATCACCCTCCTTCCCAGTGGGGGTTAAGCCCCTCGGTTCCTACTCGTGACAGGTAGACTATCCAACTGAGACTACTGCTTCCTCAATTCATAAGGCTACTGCACTGGAAATAACCCTTGTGTGTTCCTTATCTGTTATAGGCAATGAACCTTTCTCCTCTTTGTTAAGTCTTAGGTTCTTCTGGATTTGCACGGACCTAGGTGAGAAGCCACCACACTTGGTTACAGATATGAGCCCTGAGGCTTCTAGAAATTACTATGAAGATAACTCAGGCTTAGAACTCAGTTATAGCATGACAGCTACTTAAGGGCTGGGCCCCTGAGTAGTACAGAACAGGTTGATGACTTACTTCTCTGTCTTGGTGGGAAACACAGAGAATGAGAGTCAGAATTCAATGGTGAGTATCTCAAACTCTCGTCTGGCTAGAGAATAAATCCTTGAGTGTCTCAGAGCAATAGGTAGACCCAAGGTTCTTCTCTGCCCTTGAAGACTGAGCAGTTGACATCATTAGCCTTTGACAGGCACCTGTCTCTTCAAGCAATTATAAAACCACCATCACCACCCAAGCCTAGTCATGCTGGGATCTAATTGGGAGGTCTTCATTTGCTAACTAAGCAGTGATGGGAATGGGAGTTTGATTTCTATGCTCTTAGGATTGCAAATGACTGCCCTTCCTCCTCATGGGAAGTAGCTACAACCCGTGGATACTTGGTAACTTTAATAGCCAAGCCTATTTGAGCCCAGCCTTGCTGACAAGTTGAATTCCATCCCTTTCTTGGTATGGAAGACAAATAATGGAAGGGGGAGGAAAAAATGCTGAGACAACCAGTTCAAATGGAGAAGCACACAGTTTAGAGCCATCTTTGCTCAGCCAGTGGTTCAAATTGAAAGCAAATAATTCCTGATAGCAATGTGTTCGTAGTGAAAGTACCCACCACCTCCTATGTACGACGTTAATCTGCTTGCTTCATGCAAAGTAAAAGAGTACCAGCTCTGTTTGCAGAGGGTAGTCACCAACTAGATGGCCAAGTGCACTAGTCAGTGTTCTCTAAAGGGACAGAGTCCATAGAGTGAGTGTATATTTAAGTAGACTTTAAATGAACTGGGTAGTTCAAAGTGGCTATCTGTCCACTGGAGAGACTGAGAACCAAGCAGCTTGATGTCTCTGTGGTCTCATCCTGGTGCTGAAGATCTCAAAGCTACCCGGAGAGTCACTGGTCTTCACTCTATGTTGGAAGGCTGAAGAAGCTGTGTTCTGGTGTCAGGGAAGGACAGCAGCTCTGGCAGATTCTCTCACCTGCAAGGAGTGAAGGCGGATGAGCAAAAAAACAAGAGTTGTTACCTTGAATCCCTGACTTTTTCAGAGCTGTGCCAGAAGGTGCTTCCTACTGTGGAAAGGTATTCCTCTCTTAATCACTCCAGGAAATGACCTCAGACCCAATGGAGTTGACAACTAAGATTAACTATCACACCACAGAAACAAGTAGCTTTGATCTTCTACCAAGTTATGGAGACTTGACCTAGTCGGCATTGACAGTGTCAGAATCACCATGGCAGATCCTCTTGACATATACAACTTAGCACCTAACATCCCCTAGCTACCCCAGCAATTCGATAATGTACAGACCTTGCTTGTCTAACTAGAAAGATGCCAGGTTATGATATAATGGACCCCAGGAAAAATAAAAGAATAAATTCTTCTCTTGCTCTGCTCAAAGATAAGGAGTAGACACTGGCTTCCTTTAGGAGCAGGGAGAGGTGAAGCTATGAGGGAGAATAGCCTGAAGAGGAAGACGGCAGTGTATAAGGCAGAAGAATGGCAGCGATGAGGCTCTAGTTCACAGTGCTGGGTGACTGACGACATGTCAAAGACCTTTGAACTATGCAAATCAAAATTTTCCTGTATTGTTTAATCCGGTGAGTACTCAAATTTCTGTCCCTTAGAACCAGACATGGTTTTATCATCCCTGAGGAGACAGGTCACAATTCTTCATATTTGGGGAGAGAAATATTCTCATTCCCTCAGTGTGGGTTCCACCTTTTTAAAGAAGAGAGAAAAGCAAGGATAGTGGAGGAGAGAGCTGCTGGGCACCCACCAGTGAACGCCATTTTGCGCTCTCTCTCTCTCTCTCTCTCTCTCTCTCTCTCTCTCTCTCTCTCTCTCTCTCTCTCTCTCTCTCTCTCGTTAAACAAGGGGGAAGTAGTGTAGAGTGAGAACTGAGAGGAGAGAGTGGGAGGCAGGAGAGTGGAGGCCAGGTGGCACCCAGAGTGTGTTGACATCATCCATGGCTGCTCTAGCGCCTTTCTTAAGAGCAGTAGCTGGTTATGAGAAGCTGCAGGCTCATACTATAAAACAAATTTGAGAGGACCTGAGATTGATGCCTTCCCCACATCATTTTCTGGGCCACAGACTTCAGAGGTAAATGTTACTGTACCTCACTGAGCTCAATGTCTTTTTATGAATACATTCTGATTCCCTATGATGAGAATGATCCAGCATTCATTTCTCAGAGAGAAATTTGTGTCTTGCACACGTCATATCTGTCCTTAATATGTTCTCTGTTCCAATGCAGGGAAACATGGAGGGCTATCAAAACCATGGGAACTGAACACTCAGACTTCACATGAACACGATAAACAAGGATCCATTCAAGTAAGTAAAACAATTTGAATTTGCTTCATGGCTCTGCCTTCCCAAGTCATCACCCTCTTCAAGCCAAGGTGACCCACAAGCTCCCTGGAAGGGAAGCCATGTCTTTTTTTCTTCTGCTGTTTCCAGGGATGGTAATTTTTTTCTAAGCCTCCTCACAATGGTAGCATTTGCCCTCTGTTGTTATCAATACTTAAGTAATGCTGTCTCCCATAAATTTGTTTGCTTTCACAGCCAGGATGTGGGAAATCCATCTGTTACTTGGAAACTGGAAACAGGAGTGAACCATGTAAGGGAGGTGGCGGCTGTGAGCAGAGAAACACGGGAGGAAACGGGAAGGCCAAAGAGGTTTGTATGAAGTCAGCAAACGTCGACTGTATAGGCCAAGACTCATTCCGAAACCCAGAGACACTGAGATGGAAGGAGGAGAAGAGGAGGGGAGGAGTTCAGAAACAGGCTGAGGGGAGGGGCAGTCATTATCATATGTTCTCCATACAATTAGCTGAAAGGCTCAACAGAGATCTGAGCAATTCTAAGCCATCTTCTCGATGCCTTAGCTTAAGTCACCCAAGGAAGGGAAAAAAAGAAAGAGGAAGATTTTTGCCCTGTGGGAGGAATCTTTGCCTGGCCCCTTTTTCTACCATAGACAAAAAGTGTGTAAAACCTTTCTTGACACAGGAATTAAGTTATCATGATTTTAGAGAACTTTAAAATGGCCTAAGAGAATGTTCTGTGAGAGACTGACTCTTTGCTAATCCTTTACATTTCCTCCCTTTATTGGCATTTTCTTGGCTCCCTCCCCTTCCTCTCCCATCCCATTTTTTTTTATTTCTTCTTTTCATGTCTTAAGTATTGCGCATCACCTCCAGGCAGCTGTTGTATCTAACCCTTCTGTGGCAAACTTCTCAAGCAGAGCTTCAGCAAGAATGGGTCGCTGAATGCATGCATACATACATGTGTGTCCATACACACACATTCACATGTAACACACAAATACACTTACAAACATGCACACATTCATGCATACATATACATGTAACACACAAACACACACATATATAAACATGCACACATTCATAGACACATATACATGCATACACATGTAATACACACATACGTACATATATACATGCATGCATACATGCTCGCGCACACCTGCACATGCACACACACACACACACACACACACACACACACACACTCTGATGCGTACTCCTTTGCCCTCAGCCCAAAGCTCAACTGACATGTACAGAGATATTATGCAGCTTATCGAGGAACTTGAGACAAAGAGTCTCCAGCTCTGGGCACACACATGTCCTTACTGGTAACAGCAACAGCAGCCATCAGCTCTCAGTGTACCCCAAACACACGTGCAGGTGACTAGTGCCACTTACGCATGCATTCTGAATTCATCTCCACACACCAAGAATGGAGTAGTTATGATTACGCTTTCCCTAGCCAGCTATAGAATCTCACCCCAGAACTGTTTTCCCTGTACAGGCTCACAGACCTACAAGTGTAAATGCTACTGTATGACACCAGCAGTAACATGCTTTCATGAATAATTTGCCATTCCTGTGATTAGAAACTTTCGGCCTTCGTTTTGCAAAAGCAATCTGTGAGAACACAAACCTCCAACCTTAAGGATGTCAAAGGTCCAGCTTGGAACTGGAGCCCAAGTCTGGGGAGCATCGGGGCACCCCCCTCTTGCCCTCAACCATGCATCTGTCTTTCTTTAGTCCTCAATCAGTAACCCCCGGGGGACGCCTACAACTGACCCCAAGTTGAAGGTTCTCTCTAAGTGAGGCGCCCTTTGGATAGAAACAAGTCCTCCTGGAGAACAGACCAGAGTTCACCCACCACACCCAGACCAGGTTCCGAGGAGGGCCTGCATCCACTCAACACCCTGGGGAGGCTCTGCATGGAACATCTGAGTTCTCAAGGCTGCAAGACTCAGAGCAGCACAGCTAAGCTCTGGCTGGCACAGCAAAAGGAAAGAAAAGCAGTGAGCAGAGCTCTTTCTGCCCCATCCCTCTTCTCTATTTTTAACTAAGATCAAAATGAAGTTAGTGTCTCCCCCCAACCATAAAATTAAAAGTAAATCAATGGCAAGTGCCATGACATTTAGACATTTTTAAACCAATTCTGCCTCAAGCCCCGAGATGTTTTTAAAGAGATAACAACCTTGTCTCCCTGGCACTACTTTACCACAACGTCCTTGTGGTTGTTGTGATGGATCGCCCAACACTCAAACAGCAACATTTGAACTAATGGGGCATAAAAGCAGATATAATCTCTGTCCCATGAATTTCCCCTCCCCATCACAGAATAGAGCCAGGGAAGTTCTGTAGGTATTCTGCTCCTTCTTGCTCTGCGTATTGTGTGAACGAGGTGACTGTGTGGGCTCACACTGCAGGGTAGACAAAAATAAAATAAATAAAATAAACCATCAGATCTTCTTCATTGTAAAGGAGACACTTAGATCAACCAGACTGGCCACAGGATGTCACTGTTACTCCACATACACACACACACACAATAGTACCAGTGTGGAGTCAGTAGGGGTTGGATCTGGCTGGGACTTGGGCTCCCCTAGACCTAGCCTTTCATAGAAACATCCTCCCTTCAGGTGGCATTGCCATAAGCTAACAGAGCCTGACCCATTGTCTCGGCATCCCCATTGTTCTGTCTCAAAAGGGAGCAGATGAGAAAAGAGGAGGAAAAGGCTTCAGCATGCTCTCCCACATCACACTGCTGCTGGTTGGACTTTGAACATTTCATGACCTTGGATAAAGCCAAAGTCGCTTTCATATATTTTAACAGTGTTACATACGGATGAGAGTGTCTTCCTTCCCCCAAATGTCTAACTGGCACAGGGGAGGCGCAGGGGATGTGTAAGAGATGCTCAGACAGTTTTTGCTCTTTGCAGGGATGCAGCTTTGTATCTTAGCCCGAGGAGAAGTCAGCTCTCGTTGAATACACTTTCCTTCGGCCCAACGAAGCACCTTTTGGCCCACCCCTGCTCCTCAGATGTCTGGCAGACTCACTCACAGGCAAGTCCAGGCTGGGAAGCACGTGAGTACCCCAGCTGGCGAGCCACCGCCACATCCAAGTGGAAAATATGAGGGTCCTGACCAGTAGCTACAGCAGGAGAATTGCCTTCAGTTCATGGCTGCCAACTCTTCTTCCTCGTTACAGATGCTCAAAGAGTGGCTTCCCACCTGGGGCTCCACAGTCCAAGACCTCCCCCACCCCCACGCCGACTTCTACCATAGTTCTCCCTGTATATTCCCCATGGCCGTTGGTACGAAGTGGTAAAGCTAATATTTTAGACTTGCGTAATCCGTAGGGAGAGGTATTTTCAGTAGCGTTGGGGAGACAATAATGCAATGTGATGTTGTAAAGAGCCTTAAAAAAAATAGCTTTCATTTCAGTCAAAGCCACAGTCATGGAAAGCCTCTACCACCTGTTACCTGGCTCTGTTGCACACAGGTAGCAGAAAGAACTGGAAGTAGTTGAGCTGTTGGTGCTGGCAGAGTAAACCTAAGTTTTAAAAAGTAACCTCACTGTGCCAGTATTTGTCAGGAGCTGCGAAGGAGTTCAAGGCCTGAGCTATGGCTGTCCTCTTGATTAAGATGTTAATTTCTGTGTTCACAGTCTCTGCGGACCCCCTCAAAGCCTGAGAGAGCACTTAGCCAGCTTTGAGTCAGCTTGGATCACCATAAAGACACATCAACACAAGGAAACCACTGGGCTAAACGGTAGCAAGTAACACCTAAGGAGAATTCAGACTGGACCAGTTACCTTAACTACACATGGCCAAGAACTTGAGCAACTTCGTGGTGACCATAGTCCTGAGTAAGTGTGCGGGACCGTGAAAGGCAGCCTGTTTTCTAGTCGAGCCAGGTTTAAACCCTGGAGACCCAGCAGGTGTTCCTGCAAGGGATGGAAGGCTGTTTGCCACACCCCCAGACACTAGGCTCCTGACATGAGGCCCCAGCTCCATAATTCTATGGCCATCATTCACATAGGGCAACACCCCAAGCCCCTGGTATTCTGTCTGGACTCTACCTACACAGTTACCTGACAACAGACAGGTAAGCTCCTCCCCACAGTTACCTGGCAACAGCCAGGTAGACCAGCCCACTATAAAAGGAGCTGCTTGCCCCCCTCCTCTCTCTCTTTCTCCCTCTCTCCCTCTTGTTCCTCCTCTCTCCGAATTCCCTTCCCTCCTCTCTCCACATGGCCATGGCCAGCCTCTACTTCTCAACTCTCTCCCTCTCTCTGCCTTTCTCTGTCTCTACTACCCTCTTATCTCCCCTTCCCTAACCTCATGCCCACCCTGAGAAAAGGGGGTAAGGTTTCACTCATCACAACTCTCAGCCATGACAATAAACGGCTTAAAACCATGGACTGCCGCTTCTCATCTGGACCTAGCATGGGGAACAGTGGAGCAGGTCTTCCTCTAAAGGACTGCATGTCTAATCTCCTGCAGAAGGCCCCTCAGTGCTTCCAACCAAGGCTTCCACCAAAACAAAACGAGCTGCTGAGCAAGGCAGAGACACTCTCCTCCCCACAGGAACCAGCCAGAGCTCTCCTCCTCCTCTTTTCCCTTTGGTCCTGGGCAAGAGTCATCCCCACAGGCCCCTACTCTGTTCTCAACTCTTCTGCGGCATCCAGTGGTGTCTACAGTGCCCAAGAGTGAGAATCTTCTGTCCCTGCATCTCTGTGCAGCCCAGGGACCTCAGAGCCAACTCTTCCGCAGCACCTAGCAGCATCTGTGGTGCCCGAGAGTCCAAGTCAGTTCCTGCAGTTCTTCAGGGACCTCAGACTGCCCTTTGTCACCCTCAGAGTGGGGTCATGAAGCTTCTCACAGCCCGACAGGAAGCAAGACCCCATTTTAATCCACATTAGTGCTGTAACAGAACCTGTCCAATGAGGGCAGTTCAGTCTTTACTCACATGGCCAACACTGGCTTGAGCACTTCTTCTGTTAATATACAGAGGACAGAAGACAAAGCAGTGTGTGCTCTGCTCCAAGTGTAGTCATGGACAGCTGCCCCTTTCCCTATGACTTGGAGATAATCCCTAAACCACTGGAGTTTCTGAGTGAGTAAAAAGCCTGTTGTCCATGTTGGATCTTCCCATTACATGTGATATTGCATATCCAAAACACAACCCAAAATGGAAGCTAGCCCTGATGGGAAGATCACTGGTATTATTAAAGGCTAGTATGTGAGCCATGTCATCTTAGCTTAGCCTTTGAGGCTGGAGACTACATTCCACCACATTCCAGCAAGTTTATCACATAGGCCTGCGTGATGAAGTCTCATTTAAATCTGGTTCATTGAGGGCTGGATATCTCAGCGGGCGCAGCACCTGCACAGAGCCATGAGGAGCTGGGTTCACATCTGCAGAAGCCACATAAAGCTGGGTACAATAACACTCATCTTAATCCTCAGCTCCTGTGCCAAGACTGGAGATAGGAACAGGAAAATCACCGGAAGCTGACAGGCCAACTAGCCCAGTACACACAGCAGCAGACAAGAGACTCTGCCCTGACAGAGCAGGCCAGCATCAGCACCTGAAGTTGACCTCTGACTTGCACTCGCACTCATCCTCAGATGCATAAGCAGCCATAAGTGCACAATACACACAGAAGTTTTTCAAGCTAAAAACATAAAATAGAATTTGGGTACTAAGGCCTCCAGCAACTTCCCCTGTAGGAAATAATGTGTATATTCTCATTCTCTCAATGTGCCAGGGGTCCCACATCTGTGAAGGTAAAAGATGTTGGAGTCCCTATGAGTCTCTGCTTCTGGCTGGTTCAGGATAGCACTGTCACTGAGCTAGAGAGTGGCCAAGCCTGAAGGGGGCTTTTGAAATCCCACAAGTTTGTGGCAGCTCAGTCTGAAGAAAGAATACCTCTAAGATCCTCAACCTACAGCTACTCTCAAAAGATTCCAGGAGACGTGGCCTCCTGCAGTACCTTGATGAGTCTATTAAGTTTAGTCCTATTCTGTGAGCTGCAGCATACCATGGGCGCACTAAAGAAATGCTCTTGATCCAGACTCTGCGTGGGATGGGATGGAGGGGAGGGGAAGACACCTGACAGCTCATTAAAAGAAAAACAAATCCGAGTCTGAGCTTTGGGTAAGTCTTCTTAAATGTTCATTTGGACCTGGGGAGATGGCTCAGTCAATAAAGTGCTAGTCAAGCAAGCAGGAAGTCCTGAGACCCATTCTTAATACCTAGGCAAAGAGCTGGGCTGGGTGTGTACCTGTGACTGCAGCACTGCTCCAAGGACCCTGTCTCCAAAACGAGGTTATAAGCAATGGAAAAAAAAAATACTCACTGTTGACCTCTAGTCTCCAAACACATGTGCACACACTCCCTGCACATATAGACACATATATGAGCACATGTACACACATACACAACTACATACACATTAAGTTTAAGATGTGGCTATGTCATTAAAACCAGAATGTTGCCAAGAAAGGAAGACAGAATAAGACACAGTAGACTCAACTCCACAAGCTCTTTCAGTTCTCTGAATATTACTATCCTTTTCCTCTCAGCACCCCAATATTAGAAATGCTTCTGGGTTTGCTTAGGAAAGTTTCAGGACTATGATGTTCCAAGTCAAAAACAGAACCAGCTGAGGCTTTGGGAGAGAAGTGTGGGCAAGTAGCCAACTGTACTTCAAAATGGAGCTAGGGTCTGTGAGAATGCGAGGGTGCTTACACAGGAGGACCAAGGTGAAGACTCACTCACTACTCCTCTCAGATCATGATCATCAAAGATCATGAATCCCCCTTTCAGAGAGAAATTCTATGTACAAAAGTTCATAAAGCTTATGAAAGTCAACAGCAAGTCCTCAAGAATGGGAAAGTGAGCCACTAAAATACCATTTGGCAATGATTGTCTTGACACATTTTTTCTGGCAAGATCATATTTATGATGTGCTTTCTGGGCATATTAAGTTGTCTCTTCTAACCCTCACTATCAAGGAATCTGATAAAAATTCCAAAATGAAAGACATCAGAGAATCTGCAGTACCTGTCAGATCACTGGCTTGAGCACCATATTTACCCTCTACTTATAGGCAAAGCTATTACCTACATCTTACCCTATACAAGACCATGGACCATATCTGTGCCTACATCCCTCAGTGCAGTGTCAGAACAGGCACTCAATAAATGTCCTGTAAAACAAGGCTAGATAATATAAGCCTAGTATTCTCTGAGATAGATGAACTCACCAAGAAAGTGAATAGAAGCTAAAGAGACTGACCACTTACCAAGCTGTTAGCATTACCACTGGTACTCACTCACATCCCATGAATTATATCTTATTCCAACCATTGCTTTTCTATAAATCTAAGCTGGATCCTACCTGACACATTCCCATAGACGACAAGGTTGAACTTGCGCTTGGAAGGAGGGTTTTGTGATGGCCATTCAGAGCACAGATAGTGTCTAGACAGATTGGTGAGTGTTTAGTATACCAAAGCCTCCAGGAAAAAGAAATCACTGTAAGGAAAACAGAACCATGAAATGGTGCTGAAGCATCCTAAAATGATGAAGAGGTGTGGAGTGGATCAAGGCTGCATCTAAAAAAATGCCCTTTCCCTCGGTCCTATTTTCATATCTTCAGAACGGAAGCCATGTGCCTGCTTTGCAAAGTCACCCCTACCAGACTTGAAGCTCCACCATCTCTCCATAGCCCACACGACGCCCTTCTTCTCAAGGAAGCCAACTGAGTTGGCATGTTCCTGAGGGTTGTTCAAAAAAGAACAGTCTTGTAAAAGCAATCATTTTAAAATATAAAAATCAAGAAGAAAATATTGTGTCAACCCCGGCAAGCTTTGTTTTCAAGACGATAATGATAATGCTGCTGATGCTGTTGATGGTGGTGGTGGCGGCGGCGGTGGTGGTGGTGGTGATGCTGGTGACAGTGGTGGTGGCAGTGGCGGTGGCAGTGGTGCTGATGCTGGTGGTGCTGATGCTGTTGACTGGTGGCAGTGGCAGTGGCGGTGGTGGTGGCGGTGGCAGCGGCGGTGGTGGTGGTGGTGGTGCTGATGCTGGTGACAGTGGTGGTGGCGGTGGCAGTGGTGCTGATGCTGGTGGTGCTGATGCTGTTGACTGGTGGCGGTGATGGTGGCAGTGGCGGTGGCGGTGGCGGCGGTGGTGGTGGTGGTGGTGGTGTTGATGCTGGTAACAGTGGTGGTGGCGGTGGCGGTGGCAGTGGTGCTGATGCTGGTGGTGCTGATGCTGTTGACTGGTGGCGGTGATGGTGGCAGTGGCGGTGGCGGTGGCGGCAGTGGCGGTGGTGCTGATGCTGGTGGTGCTGGTGATGATGATGATGATGACGATGTTGATAAAATTCAGCATCTTGGCTGTCCAGTGCCTATGATGCATAACACTTCTCTTTCCTCGAGTGGAGGGGAGGGTGAGCTAAGCCTCAGGCACATGCTCCATGAATTTACTATCTCTGAACAATGCAGAGGCTTTTCAAGCAGAGGAAACAAAGGAAGCAGCATCTTATTGCTATAGTGGAAACACTTCATCCTGGTGCTTCAGATCACAGTCCCCTTCATCCAGGAATCTCGGACTCCAAATGGGGAGCTAAAGACTAGAACTATGTCTCCAAGTGTTTCAAGCCTGAAAACTCTAAGTCCAGAATAGAGCCCATATTGTCTTATTGCCAATCCAGAACATTCTTTACACTACAAAAAAAAAAAATGTGTCTGGGGACACACACACACACACACACACACACACATACACACCCCTTAACAACAATAATAAAATTCATTTGAGTTTGAATCAACTGAAGTTGCAGCTTAAATACCGCCCCCCCCCCCCCGCCACACTGCCTCATATTTAGTAACAAATGCTTGGCTTTATGGAGTCTGAGCTGCCACCAAGAACACATCAACATTCTGAGCCAGGTCAGGGGGCATGAGAATGCAATTCGTTGTGAACAGCGACAGTTGTGGTGGCTGTGGGTTCAGTCTGCGAAGAGCAGGTTGCCCACGATGAGTCTCCAGTCTCCCCACATCCCCCCAGGGGCAGATCCCGCTCTGTGAATTTGGGAAAACAGATAAACATGCACTCCTGCTTCTGTCTGAGCAGGACAGAGAGGGAGGGAGTAGAGGGCCTCGACATCCAAGCCCAGTTCTCCTGAAACTCACTGTGGTAGTTAGCTTGAACCATCAATTTGATCAGGCTGGTCTGTGGGCATGCCTGTGGAGGGTTACTTGATTGCTCTAGTCCACATAGGAAGATCCAGTCTTACTGTGGGTAGCATCATTCCCTGTGTTTGAACCCTGGACTGTGTGAGAACCGAGAAAGTTGAGTACTAGACAGTCTGTATTTATTCTCTCGGCTCTTGTCTGTGGATGTGATAAAACTTCAACTTCTACCTCGACCTCCCCTAGGCAAAATGTAACCTAGAGTTATGCTATAATAAACACTTCTTCATGTTGCTTTTTGTTGGAGTGAGTACCACAGCAACAGAAAGAAAACTAGGGCGCTCACCATTGTTTAAACCTTGTCAGTCCCTCCCTAGGAGTAAAGGACAGAGAGCAGTCAGGGTGTTAGCACTTCTGTGCCTCCAAGTGGCAGCAACATGGAAACCTAGGAACAGCAGGAGAGAGAGGGCCCTCCAACCCGGATTGTGCTTCACAGGCAGCTCAGGCTCCTAACCCACCAACACACAAAGAACCATCTCAAATAGCAAATTACGTGTGAAGCATCTGGCCTGGTGCCTGGAACGTGGTAGGTGCTCCAACATGATAGCTATCTTGATGGTGTAGAACAAAGGGGGGGGGGAGCGCGAAAGAATGAAGAGGAAGACAAGAACCAGGTGGGAAGGAGGGGGTGCAGGGGAGAGCCTTCTGGAGAGCCGGCATCAGCGGCAAGAGCACCCAAGCGGACTGTGAAGATGCGAAGCTCACAGGGAACAAAGCATGCCGGCACTGTGCGTGCTGGAGCCAGAGTCACTGTAACTCAGCGCTGTGCTGAATGGAGTGGAAGAAATACTATTAAATCTGTGACTCTGTGAGGTTATAATATTCCCAGCGAGCCCCCGCCTACAGAAATCCACCCAGCAAGCAGACTTGCCAGGAGCCCCCTCTCAGTTATAACAAGCTGCCTATCTCCTGCTGCCAGGATGCAGAGAAAAAATGAAAAGCCGTTACCAACTCCATTATAAACCTAGTGACCTGCTTCACCTCCCTGGGTCTAGTGACTACTTCTACTGCCTTTTGGGCACGGAGAAAGAAACATAAGGCAAGGATTAACTTTCCTGGCGTTTGAAGGCATCAAGAGTCAAAACTGCTTGCAGCTGGCATTCTTCTCTGTTACTCAGTCAGCTTTGATGGATTTATTTTCTTTGCCCTACTTCATAGAAGTTACTGGGGCCAATTACAGCAAAGATGATTGCCAGGGAGTTTTTAATGTGGACGCTAGGTGGCGCTGTGCACCAGGCTGTCTCCTTCAGGAGGGGCCAATACTGGTGTCATTAAAACTCCCCTTAGAGCTTTCTAACTTGCAATGAGAAGATGAGAGTGAGGAGTTCTACTGTCAGAAAGGCCCTCTCTTTTTCCTGCGGGACTCTGAGTCCTGGGAAGGCGGTAGAATCCTTTACACA
>JADRCD010220032.1:0-20000 GCA_019843815.1 Montemys delectorum
TTTTTTGTCATATTCATTAAAATTTATAAAATATTATAACAAGAAAAATGAGTATTATAAAAGTTGTTGATATAAAACATCAATAAATTTAACAGACTTATATAGATGTTTGTCTACAGCAATACTGAGAATGCATGTTTTTCTCAATATAAATTTTAAATAATTCCAAACATACTAACTGTATATTTTAAAATAATATATCACTACTAGTATTTTCTTAAATGAACATAAATATATAAAGTCTTTTTGTTTATTTGTTTGTTTTGTATTTAGTAGAGCTTAAAATCTGGCCCTTACTGTGCTATAAGTCCAAAATAAGAACAATTTTTAGACAGTGTATTTCATTGTAATAAGGCTGTATTTCAATGATCCTCACCTCACCAAAGGATTTTACCTCCATCATAGCTAAGCTATTTCTAATTCCTCATATTTTTGGATTTCAATCGATTAGGATATGTTGGTAATATTAATTTTCATATTAAGATATTAAGAAAAAGTAATTGTTACTTCCTGTTGTTTTTGTTGTTAGAGGTAGAATTATGTTTGTGTGGGTTTGTTGAAAGGTTAATTTCTTGCTTCTTCTAGGGTGTAATTTTGCTCCTTATGTTGGTGTTTTCTATTTATTATCCTTTGTAGGGCTGGATTTGTTAAAAGATACTGCGTAAATTTTGTTTTGTCATGGAATATCTTGTTTTCTCCATCTATGGTAATTGAGAGTTTTGCTGGGTATAGTAGCCTGGGCTGGCATTTGTGTTCTTGTAGGGTCTGTATGACATCTGCCCAGGAACTTCTAGCTTTCATAGTCTCTGGTGAGAAGTCTGGTATAATTCTGATAGGCCTGCCTTTATACGTTACCTGACTTTTTCCTTTACTGCTTTTAAAATTCTTTCTTTGTTTAGTGCATTCGATGTTTTAATTATTATGTGACGGGAGGAATTTCTTTCCTGGTCCAGTCTATTTAGAGTTCTGTAGGCTTCTTGTATGTTCATGGGCATCCCTTTCTTTATGTTAGGGAAGTTTTCATCTATAATTTTGTTGAAGATATTTACTGGCCCATTACATTGGGAGTCTTCACTCTCTACTATACCTATTATCCTTAGGTTTGGTCTTCTCATTGCATTCTGGATTTCCTGGATGTTTTGGGTTAGGAGCTTTTTGCTTTTTGCATTTTCTTTGACTGTTGTGTCAATGTTTTCTATGGTATCTTCTGCTCCTGAGATTCTTCTATATCTTGTATTTTGTTGGTGATGCTTGCATCTATGACTCCTGACTTCTTTCCTAGGTTTTGTATCTCCAGGGTTGTCTCTCTTTCTGATTTCTTTATTGTTTCTATTTCCATTTTTAGATTCTGGATGGTTTTGCTCATTTCCTTCACCTGTTTGATTGTGTTTTCCTGGAGTTCTTTAAGGGATTTTTGTGTTTCCTCTTTAAGGGCTTCTAGCTGTTTACCTGTGTTTTCCTGTATTTCTAAAGTCCTGTATCATCATCATGAGAAGTGCTTTTTAGATCTGAATCTTGCTTTTCTGGTATGATGGTGTGTCTAGGACTTGCTATGGTGGGAGAATTGGGTTCTGATGATGCCAAGTAACCTTGGTTTGTGTTGTTTATTTTCTAATGCTTGCCCCCCACCATCTGTTTATCTCTAGTGCTACCTGCTCTTGCTAAATTTGACTGGAGCCTGTCCTTCCTGTGATCCTGGTTGTGTCAGAACTCCTCACACTCAAGCTGTCTCTGTGATCCTGTGCTTGTTAGAGCGCCTGGGAGTTGAGCTTCCTTGGGGTGTTTTGGGACTGGCTGCAGAGCTTGCACCCAAGGTCTGCTCAGGGCACCATTGGCCCAGGCAGACTGGAAGTAACCCGAGCCACTGGGCTGGCAGAGTTACTGTGTGCCTGGGTCCTGCTGGTCCCAGTTAGTCCTGGTGTTGGGACAGATGTTGTGTCCTCCTTATCTCTGATCCTGGGTGTGTTAGAGCACCTGGGAGTGGAGCTTCCTCTAGGTGTCGTGGGACTGGCTGTGGAGCTTGCTCCCAAGGTCTGCTCAGGTCACCGGCTGGCCCAGACCTATATAGCCAATTCTTAAAAGCATCAACATATGTATATATAAAGAATACAATAATATCAAACAAAAGAAAGAATACATCTCTGGAATTTTAACAGATTTTAATTTTTTTTAATCATATTGAAACAAGATAGTTGTATTTGTTACAATTATTTTTTTTTAGAATTATTTATTTATTTTTTTAAAATTTTATTTTGTCAATTTAACAGAAGCTAGACTTATCTGGGAAGAAGAAATCTCAATTTGTGGAATTGTCATCATCAGATTGGCGAGTAGGCAACTCTATGGGGGGCATTTTTTTTTTTGATTAATGATTGATGTGGGAGGGCCTAGGTCATTGTGGGTGGTGCTATCAATGGGCATATGGTCCTGGATTATATAAGAAAGCAAGTTGAGTAAGGCATGGGGAGAAAACCAGCAAGTAGTGTTTCTCCGTGCCTTTGCTTCACTTCCTGCCTCCCAGTTATTGCTGGAGCTCTTGCTTTGACTTCCCTCAGTGATCAACTAGTAAGCGAAGAAAACCTTCTCCTTCCCCTATTGTGTTTGGTCACAGCAACAGAAAAGCAAGCCAGGACTAGATTCTTGAGAAAATGGTTAGATGTTTTTAGAAAACAAAGTCCAATAGTTTATAAACATGAAAAAAAAAAAGTAAAAAAAAAATCCTTTAAGTCTTAATTGTAAACTTTTAGACTGAATCTTGAAAAGGGGATACAGTCAGGCTTTAGAATGAAAATCAAAACAAAAGCCTATGTTTGGTAAAGAAATAGTGGTTTACAGATGTTTAAAACTTGACCCTCTATCTCCTAAGATCACCCACTCTTTCCTCAGTTATTAAACATGCATTTTATATCTGTGTGTGCAATTAAATCCTAAGAAAGTATAGACAAGTGACACAGGAGCCTTGTTCCAGAGGAAGCAGAGCAAGATGTCTCAGGTAAGGCACTGCCCTCAGCACAGGAAGACCATTCAAAGTCCCTCCAGAAATCAGTTTCAACAAATAAAATCACCAAATTTCTAGCACTGTATTTTAACTACATTGACACTCATGGCTTCTAGAGTGGATGTTGTCTTTGAGAATACAGGGAAGATAAAGTTTCAGCAGACCCAGAGCCTTGACTGGTATCAGCAGTAGTCTCTGGGTGTGAGGGAGGGTGTGGGTAAGGGTATGGGTATGGGTATAGGGGCGGGATAACCTCATTCTGGCAGGTCAAAGCTCTATGATCTAGAGTTAGGCATCCTCATTCTCTGTGTACATCATTTCCCTTTACCTTTTTTCTGACATAACATTAGTCTGTTAATAATTTTTCGAATTCTACATATGGCTATTTTGAGTCTTACCATACTGAGATGTGAATCAAGGACTCCAGCATTTAGCTTCCTGTGTATTTTCAGCTCTCTACCAGGTTGACCCCACCAGCTTTACTAACAGGCCCTAATACTAAGATGAACTAAGACAAATAGCTACCCAACAGTATGCTTCTACTTCTTTTGTACTTATTTATTTCTCCCTTTTTACAGTCTCTAATGTACTTAAGCCTGGCCTGGAATTTACTATGAGGCCAAGATGATGGACAGTTTCTGATTCCCCTGCCTCTGCTACTTCAGCCCTGAGATAATAGTTATATTTATGAGGCACTGGGGATAGAACTCAGGGCTTTAAACATGCTAGACAAACTTTCCACCAATTGAGCTATACATCCATCCCTCAACAGTATATTTTAATCCAACTGCAAGCCAGGACTATTGAATATGAGGCTTAAGCCATTTCCATACAGTGTAACTAAATTGAAGAACTTTCAAAACATAAATGTTCACATATGTTAGTCTTAAAGCAAAATGAATGTGAGTACAAACCCATTAGCTAATGTGTTTAGTAGGCTTGAATAATATTGGAATCATATGAAGTATATGAAATATTAAGCTTGTATTTATGAAAGTTTGAATAAAGTTAAAAAGAAGATATTACAGACTTTTGCTGAGATCTGATTTGATAAAATATTTAAGGGAAAAAACTTTTTAAGGTAATGTGAAAGAGCTAGATCTAGATATAATATTAACTAAATGACTACCATGGAAAGCTATTCAGTTGTTCGGCATGCACCTGTTTCTATACAGAACAGTGTCTGTAATGGTGGATAGCTTTTATCCTCAGGTTTGTCCACATGACTCTAGCAAGTTTGTTAAAGAGGCTTCACAAAGAGTCTTTGATTAGTACATTTCCTGTAACAGAGAGTCCATGTGGTGTGTGTGTGCATGTGTGCACATGAGAGAAGGAGGGGAGGGGAGAGGGGCCAGGATATCTGATTGGTTTTTACACTGGTTCCTGGGGTCTAAACTCTGGTCCTCATGCTGGCACTGCAAGCATTTATCCATTGAGCCTTCTGTCCATACTGTAAAGGGGCCCGATTGGTTACAACATAGGTATAGGAGAAGACAGTAGTGGGAGGCTCAGCTGTAATAAAATCCGAAAGAGCTGCTTAATAAAGTATTAGATTTTTTGGCCCCTTGACTTTGTCCAAATCATTTAAAAAGGATGCCTATCATGATTCCTTTTTTTTTTTTTTTTTTTTTTACCTTTTTTTTTTTTGGCTCACCAGGGTATACCAGATATGTTTCTATTGTGATGAATTATCATTTTTATTGCTTATTACTTCATGTATCTAACTCAACAGTGAAGTCAGTTCCTAGCTGTGGGATAATTTCATTTGCTTGTGTTTAAAGTAAGAAAGTACAGCTGAATTATTCATTTTCTCATTTACAAATATTTACTGAAGTCTAAAATGGCCTAAGCATGGAAGACATTAGAAGTACACATCATTTCTGCTAAAAAACATCACTCCCAAAGGTTAAAATACAAGTGAAACATTAGGAATAAATTTTATATAGCAGTAAATATCTACCAGTAAACGTGGGCATTGTTGAGTCATATCAATAATGCAAACTTTCACAGTCAACTTGGTATTAACAAGTGCTTATGTTGTATCTGCATTATGATACATAGAAGATAATTTTGCATTTTGCATTAGATTATTACAATGAATAAAAACCAATTGTCTTTCAGTTTCAAGGAATCTCTCCCATTAAAGGGAATTAAGGATAAATGAAATATGTGCTGGAAAATTCAAGTTGAAGTGTGTTCAGTCTCAGGTTCATTTTAGACACCATTAATTTGCCTCCCACTAGCTATTCCGTGTAGTAGCATTTGGATGGATTTTATAGAGTTTTTAATCTCCCTTTATCCTGAGCCCAGACATTCAGGAACAGAAAGAATTTAGAAAAAAAATAGCTTTGTATTATTTGAAAAGGTTTGCCTGTCCTAATGTAGAACTCTGAAACTCAAGAGCTGGCCGTCTCTGCCTGAATCTTTTCAGAGAAAATTCTAAAATGGTATGAAAAGGATCTGTGACCTCATTACGGTTCATCCACCACGGAGGGGAAGTAGATATGAGGCCAGCCTTTCGTCCCAAAAGGAAACACAAGTGTTATTTTGTATATGTGTCTGTAAGTGTATGTGGGTATGTATGTATGTGTATAGGTGTGTGTGTGTGTGTGTGTGTGTGTATTTTTATGTATTAATGTTTTTGTATGTATTCCACTCCTCATTTTGGTATCAAAATAAAGACTTGAGATAAAGCTTCAGTGGTGAACCTTTTCTTAAGCTCAGAATAGCTCTTCATAGGCCTATTATCTGGGTAAATTAGATCTCAAAACACACTCAAGATTCAACATAAGGGAGAATAGTTGGTAGCTGTGTTTCAGGCATTAATATAACACCTTCTGTCACTGAGTTTTTAATACTTTTCTTCATCTTAATTACTTTACTGTCATATGAACAATTATTTTTGAAAAAAATATCACCTTGAACACTTTTCTGCTTGTGTAAAGCATGAAACATGTATCGTCAGTTAAGGGCATGTACTATTCTTGTCGAAAACCTGAATTTGAGTCCTGATACCCACACTGGGCAGCTCGTAAATGCTTAGAATTCTAGCTTCAGGGGAATCTGATGCCTGCATCCACCTTCCAAAGGCACTGGTACCCCTATGCATATAACTAATACATACACATATTTAAAAAAGTAAAATCGCTCTCATAAGGGAAAGTTGGATGCATCATTTACGCAGAGCACTGCCTTGGAACCATCATTTCCACTGAGCTTTAACTCACTTTGAATTTATTGGTTTCACTTTAAATCATGCCTATAGTAATGCTACCATATTTCCAAGGTGATTTTTCTGAAGGGGTCCTGCCTTGGTCATCTTTAGGGTCTTTTCTTCCAATGGGAAATGCAACATCTACTGAACTTGGGTGTCTAAAATCTAAAGGAGAGATGACATCTGCTTAAACAATGCATCATGCACCCAGTAGGAGAGAAATGTGTTTCTGCTGCAGTTCAAATAAATATCTGAGTGTGTACTATTGTTTGCTGAGAAGGGAGGTCATCTATGTGTCTGAACCATAAAAGAAATGTCTACCTATGGGAATTCCAGCTGCAAACACCCCTCTAATACTGTGCTTGGAAATCCCTCCATTTTGATTCATTTTTTCCTGGATTAATGAAGCAAATACAGAAGAGGGAGATTTAGTGACACTAATTACCCATGCAATAATGTCATTGCTCCTACATAATCTGTCCAATTTCTTCTTGCTCCTGACAGCAAAGTGAGACTAGGAGTCAGAATGAGTAGCAATTTGTGTGACAGGTCACCAAAATTTTAGCCTATGAGTCCTACTCAGGGGAGAAGACCAAACAGAAGGTCCTGTCAGAGTCGACAGCAGGCCAGGAGAGGATGGAGCAATCATGCTTTGCTTTCTTCACCTGCATATTTATGCCCTTATCTCCTAAAACTCAATGTCTCAATGACAGTCCCTCAACCAAACCTGAATTCAGATTCTCTATCCAGCCACCCACTGTTTCTATTTGCACTATTATTGAAGCAGTTTAAGCAAGAATTGAAATATTTCCTTATCAAAAGTCATGATTGGGGCCTGGAGAGAAAGGTTAAGTTGGTAAAGTGCTTGTCTTGGCAGTGTGAAGGTCTATGTTTTCATATTTTCTATTAACTCAATTATTCATCTATCTTCTCAAAAATTAATCAATGAATAACTATTAACTATCTGTCTGTCCATCCATCCATCTGTCCATCCATCTGTCTATCCATCTACCAATCATTTATCTATATATCTATGTATCTAAATTATTTTCACAATGTTTACTCAAAGAGTCCCAATTATATGGCTAAGTTACACACACACACACACACACACACACACACACACACACTATATACGTATATACACACATATGCATATGCATACATATATGTATGTGATGTATATGGTGTGCATGTATATAGATATATACATGCATTCACACATATAGAGGGATCCTTTTTAGTGTTTTTTTTGGTGTCATATTATTGTACATATAGAATAAAAGTATCACAAAATCTTTGATTCTAAGGAATCATTCATCAATTCCTCTGTGTGGTCACCGGGTCTGCAGAACTGTATGTGCTCAGTATTCCCTAAGTATATCATCATGGTTTTGGTAATGGTGAGGAGGAGAGAAATTGATGTCTTTCAGTTAAGGGTTTGAATTAAAATACTAAGCTTTTAAGCAAAGTAGGGTACTAGTGATATCTCATGTCTTATGTCTAAAGCATTAAGATAAATGACATAGTTTCAGAAATTATCATGTGAGCTTAGAATTGTCCCTTTTTGGACTAATATATTTTCTTATTTTACCTTGTAAAAGGAAATGTAAGAACTGCAGGAGTTACAATATCAAAACAGAATTAATTCTAAGTCAACAAGAAAGGACAACCACTGACATATGAATTTGAGCCTTTAAAAGATATTAGGAGCTAGACTTGGTGAAACACACTTGCAATCCTAACTACTTAGGAAGCTAAGGCAGGCAGATCACAAATTCAAACCCTAATTAGCTTATTGAGTAAGTTCAAAGCCAAACTAAGCAACTAAGCAAGATATTGTCTCAAAGTCAAAATACCCGTGGTTGGGGAAATCTGGGGATGTAGCATGGTGATAGAGAGCTTGCTCTTGCTTAGCATGCATAAGCCTCTGATTCAACCCCAAACCTGATGAACAACAACATCAACAATCAGATTCCATTCTTGTTCTTTAGTAGGGATGGATTATATCCATGGATTCAAAGCCTAGATTCTCGAATGGACAGCAAGCACATGCTATAGGTTTTCCTTTCCAGTTTCAGGTAAGACCACCTTAACCAACCTAGCAGGTTAGGGACCTTGGTATCTAAACTTTTCTTCTAAAAGAAATGAAGTGCCATGGAATTTTGAAAGTAGAAAGTCAAATAAACATAGAAGGAATAAGTAAACCTAGAAGATGGTAAAATGAACAGGTAGGGTCATGGAATTCACACACTGGGAGATGGAATTCTGACTCAAAGATAGGTTTAATGTATGGAGATTTATCCTAGTATGTGCATATGTGGCACAATGAAGCCTGGTTATGGCCTCCAGAGTCACTGTTCAAGCTCATGTCAGCAAACACCTTGCTTCTGTGTGCTGAAGAGCATGCTCTGGGCACGCTCCACCTTTCTCTATTATAACCCTTCCTTTCGTAACCAAGAATGTGCTAGGTGGTAAACAAGGCCACATCTGACCCTGTACCAGTAAATAGCTTCATAGCAGACCCATCTGTACTGTACTGTCTAAAGATCATAGCGAAAATGGTCTTTATGGATCTAGCTCTCATTCCCCCCATCCCCACTGCAAGCTGAATTGTCTCCCATGAGCCTTATATTGTTCTTGAAGCTTCCACCTCTTTAAAGCATTTTTAGGTGTATATTTATTCTTAATTATGTGTGTGTGTGTGTATGTGTGTGTGTGTGTGTGTGTGTGTGTGTGTGTGTGTGTGTATGAATATGCCTGTGCATGTTTGTGGTTAAGAGAGTTATGAGATGTCTTAGAGCTAGATTTCCAGGCTTCAGTGAACCATCTGATGTGTTGGGAGTTGAACTTGAGTTTTCTGGTAGAGCAGGTAACACTCTTAATAACTAAAGCATCTCTCCATTTCCAAGTGACCACCTCTTTAGCCTTAGCACTTTAGTAACTTTCAGGAAGTTATGTGGGTGTAAGAGGCTAAGACAGAGTTCCAAGTATGACTCCAGTAGCTATTCTGTCACTTGGACCCTGCAATAGCCATGGGTATGACTCAGCAGAGCATGATACATTTACTTAGAAAAGAATGAGACCTTTCTGTGGTTGTTGTAGATGACAATGTCATGTCCCAATGTCAAAGGGTTGGACACACCCATCAGAGTGCAAAAGAGGTCAACACATACTGGGATCAAGTGACAGTGGGGAATAGCCGTTTAGTGATTAATAAAAAAAAAAAAAAAACCAAACCAAAACAAACAAACAAACAAAAAACCAAGCTTTATCCTATATAAGAAAAAGGAAGTATCAAAGGAATCCAGATGATTCTCTAGAGGAAACAAAATGAAACTGCTGAGCCTGCAGGATAGCAGACGATCTTTTCCCTTCTTTTCCCTACCCCTCACCCCCTTTAAAAACTCCTTGAGTAGAAATGCCCAGAATATTTTTCTCATCTCTCAACATGAAGGCCGGGGTTGAGAAAATCTTTGGGTGGCCCCCAAATTGCCTTGCCTTAGTGAAAGGGGATATGAATTTATATTGCTGATACTTTTCCAATCAAGAAACTCTATGCCTGTTATACGCTTTCTGATACCCTATAACATAGTAGGGATTATTGTGGCTTTAGAGAAGAGTGATTGCCTAAAAAGGCAGCTCCTGCTACATATTCCCTGGAGATAGAAACCAATTATCGGGCAACCACAAGCAATAACACCTAGGAAACAGACATCAGTATAAGAGAGAGTCCAAATGGCAGCACACCCAGATACACAATGCTAGAAATGTTTGCATCCTCCAGTTGCTTCGCAGACTATTCTTTTTGCCACAGGAAGCAAACTTGTTGTTCTTGGGCAGATTTTAACAGATTGGGGATTAAGCTGAGGCATTACCTGAAACCAAATGAAAGAAGTAGAGAAACAAGTCAAAATGTCTTGTCTTGAGAAACTAAGCTTTGTGGGGAGAAGACTCAGTAAGGCAATTCAAAAAGAAAGTAGACTATGCACAGCACTCTGATTTATAGAAAAAACGATTTAACTCAAGTGGATTTCTGTTTGGTTGTGTGGGGTCAACAGGTCTAACCTCAATACTTTGAAGATGGACCCAGATCTTAGTTCCCAGACTAAGGGTCTCTTATGTAGATGACAGTCTCTCTGTATGTAAATTCTGGAATAAAATGAAGGGTGTAGAACACTCTACCAGAATTAAGTACCAATGATATAGAATGGATAATTCAAGCAAGAAACGGTCTTCAGTGAGAAGGTGGGGAGTATGAGGGTCAGCAAATCATCAGCTTGATAGGATCTAGAACCATCAGGAAGGACAGAAGCCTCTGGCATGGCTGTGAGCAATTATCATGATCAGATGAATTGATGTAGGAAAACCTACCTTACAAGAAGATAGATGGTATTATCCTCTGAGCTTCAGTCCTGGACTGCATCAAAACCAGAAATAACTCTATTCAAACATCCATTGCTGTGTGCTCTGTGTGCTTCTTGACTGCTGCTGCAATGTGGAGGCTGACCAGAAGCCTCATGCCCCTTCTGTCATGTCTTCCCTACCATGATGGATTTCTCAAATTGTCAACCACAATTAAACCCTTATCTTCTCAAGGTACTTTTCTCAGCAAAGCAGCTAATGCACAAGTTGAAGTCAGAGAGGTAGACAGAGGGTAAGAAAAGCCATTTCCCATGAGCTATTAGCATGCTATACATCATTATAACCAAACTGGGAGAAGAAAACTCTGTTGTCACTCCCCAGTAAAAACACCTTTGTTTTGAGAGGCTAATTCACTGAACATCCGAGGATGTAAATACGAGCACTAGACTTTAGCTTGTGTGATCCTTTCAGAATTAATCTACATACCAATTCTCAAACAATAGTCAGTATGTCAAATTTTATCTCAGTAGCCATAATGCAGGTTGCATGGACTACAACTAAAACTGACAAAATATAAATGAAGATGAGATGGTTTTTCTAATTTTGCAGAATTTTCTAAACTCTGGAAAGCAGTATGCTCTTTCTTTCCTCTCTCTGCTATAGAGTGAGCCTGGATGTAAAAAGTTGTAGAGCTTTTTTTCATGAAGAACGGTCTAAGATTTCTGGGTTTAGCTCTCAATGAACTATAAAAACCTCGAACATTCTTTCTCAAAATCTAACTTGGTTTTATGTGTGTCGTCATGATAAAGTAACAAGAAAAAGGATATGACCTGATAGAATATGATCTTTATACCCTCTTAATAAGCATACCAACTACGTAAATACGTGGCATAAATGTTTCTAAGGACAAATGAAGCAGGACTTTGATGAATCAAGATGAGCAGCTCATATCTAGGTTTTGCATTTTGGAGATACTTCAGCTAAGTGAGCAGAAAAAAAAAAAGAGTACTGGCTTCCTCAGCAAGTTGAAAAAAATGACGATCAGAACTGGAGGGGTACAATAAGTCCAGGAGGAAGATGCTGGACCAATCTGGTCATCATTAGGAAATGCATACTAAAAAGGCAGTAAGATAACCTCACAGCCCAGTGGAATGGTTCCATCGGATGAGAACAACAATGTTGGTAGGCATATATACCAAGAGTAACTCCCTTCCAACACAGGAAGGAATGCAAAACCACTTCAGCTACTGTAGGGCACATTCAATGGGCGTTTCTCATCTAGTTGGGCTTAGATGTGTTTCACAGGAATAAGGCCAGATCTGAACAACATAAAGAAAATCCAGCCTCTGAATCTTATTCTTCGTAATAACAAGAATGAAGCTTAGTGTTCTTAGAACAATGCCATCCAGCAGGTTGGCAAGCTGGCTCAGTGGGTAAAGGCACTTACTGCCAAGCCTTACCACCTGAATTCAATTCTCAGCACTCACATGGTACAAGAAGAGAACAGAATCTAACAAACCGACCTCCTTTGACCGATACACATTGCATGGTAGCACCCACTTACCCCCTACAAAATAGAAAAATGAATGTAATAAAAAGAAGTGTTAGTCAGCAAACAAGAAATAGAAGGTAAATCCTGCCTGGCAAAAGTTAAGTCCTTTTTTTGGAGAGAAAAAAAAAAAGAAATGGCAGAGAAACAACACTTTGTCACCAGAAGAGTGAGTGTGTTCAACAGGCTGAGAGCTGCAAACAGAACAAAGAAACAAATTCAACACAACAAAAACTGTAACACATTTGAAAAAGAAAATTGGACTTAATTATGTTCACCCTGTCTTTTCTTTTAAGGCATCAAAATTTGTGCCTCAGTTGGGGGCAAGCTGGCTCTGAGCTGACAGCACAGGAGCAAGGTTTTGTGCCTAGAAAATCTGAGCTTTTCCCTGAGTAGCAGTAAGTGACCACAGGCTCCATATTGAAGGACCATGCGACCAAAGCTCAGAATACAGTGATTGAAAAATAGGAAGTTATTAAGGATGGGAGAGGGCTTGTTCAATACAAACCTGAGATTCCTGCTGGAGAAATGAAGGTTCCTTTCAGTTTTTCGTTGTCACATAAAATTAAATATGCACTTTCTCCTCATTCCACTATCTCTAGACCTACCTTTTCCTTCCTTCCTCCCTCCCTCCCTCCCTTCCTCCCAGGCAGGTTCTTTATCACTGAGCCACATCCTAGACCCTGTTTTCCCCCTTCTTTCTTTCCTTCTCTTCTTTTTCCTTCCTTCCTTCCTTCCTTCCTTCCTTCCTTCCTTCCTTCCTTTTTTCTTTCTTTCTTTCTTTCTTTCTTTCTTTCTTTCTTTCTTTCTTTCTTTCTTTCTTTCTTTCTTTCCTTTCTTTCTTTCCTTTCTTTCTTCCTCTCTTTCTTTTGGAGGAAAACTGAACAAAACCAGGAAAGAACACAAGCTTTTGCAGCCTCACTTCAAAGGGACAAATTAGAATTCTTTTCTCTGGCAACCACTCTGTGGTGGACAAGCTAGGAATTGTTTTTCATGTAAGTCTAAATCACAGAACCATACCTGGGTTTCCAAAACCAAGCAGCAAAAAGTTATATGATTTTTAGAGCTTGAATTTCTCCATAGACACAATTCCTTTATGTTTTTCTTTTTCTTTTTCTTTCTTTCTTTCTTTTTTTTTTTCTGATACCTTTTGTAAATGCCTCATCTTTGAAATAAAAAGAAGTATGGAGAAAAAAGCCTGAATGTTGATCCCTGTCAGAAAGAAATCTTAGAACACACACCTCTGCATCTGCCTTTGAGATATATATTTAGTTACTCTAAGGGAGTCTTGAGGAGCCTTGGTAGGATAAGGAAGTACAGGTCTAGCTCAAATATTTTTTAAAATGCAAGCTATCTTTTGGGCAAAAGTTAAGCAAGCTACAAGCAAAGTGAGATAAGAATGTCTTATTCTGCATGTATGGAACGGAAATGAACATTTGTCATCTGCCATCTGCCTTACCTGTTTTCTGTGGCATGCAGTGATGTTGCCAGTGGGCACTAGGAGGTTGTGGTAATGGCACAGATTCATAGACAGACTGAGAAGGAAGGAAGTGGTGGACTGTAAGCCTGATCTCGATACACAAGCACAATTCATAAAACAACATATGAGGGAAGTGCCTCGGGGATGGGGCAGAACACAAACAAGGCTAAGCATCAAAACTGAAGCTAACACACACTGTGTGCCCACAGCGGAACAAGACAAGGCTGACTTGCAAGAAATGAGCTTAGAAACAGGCCTGGAGGGAAGCCCCAAATGCCAATCTTCACAACTGTGGGCTTTATCCCAGGACAATAAGTAAAGCATTGAAGTACTTTGGGCAGGAGACTGCAGTGATAGAAGGGGAGTCTTTAGGTACCTTGAAGCAGTGTTCACACTAGTCCTTACAAACAAGGGATGCAAGAGGTTGGGAGTCTACATTTGAAATGAACTTGGCCTTAAGCGAAATTTAAAGTAGTGGTAATGCTCAATAAAATTAGGTAGTAGAGAGTCTGTATAAATTCTGCCCAAAGAAAACCTTAAATATTTTATTTTTGTTTCATTGTTTGTGTGTGTGTGTGTGTGTGTGTGTGTGTGTGTGTGTCTGTGTGTCTGTCTGTCTGTCTGTCTGTCTGTCTGTCTGGAGTTGGTCAAGAGGGCCAGAAGAAAGAGTTTGATTCCTTGGAGTTAGTGTTATAGGTAGTTGTGAGCAACAGAATGTGGCTTTTAGGGATTAAACCCAAGTTCTCCGCAAGAATAACAAATACTTTAATTGACAAGTTGTTTCCTCAGCCCTATAAATTCCTCAATTTCAATATAATAAGATGCCAAATACTATATATTGTTTTTAGGTTGAGGAGGCACAAAAAGGGTTTATGAGTTAAATAGGAATGAGACAAAAAGATGAGTCAGGGAACGTTGGTTCTGTTAGGCTATAGTGTTCTGTTGGTTCTGTTAGAGCAGTAGTATTTCTGTACAAAGTTGCTATAGATAAGAAAGTTTAGGCACAGAGAAACACAGGATACTAAGTGAAAGCCTACAGTGCATTGGAGGAAGAACAGAGTGAGGTGGCTTGGTCAGCATGTAAGTACTCATGAGAGACGGTGCCTACAAGGGACAGAACACACACACACACACACACACTAAAGGCCTGCTGCACACATCCCTCCTTCACTGAGAGTGGCTGAGGCAGTGTGCTCACGGAACTCTTTTATGGTGGTATCAGGAACAAAGGAAGGGGTTCAGTAGCACTGTGGAGATCTACACAAGAATCTTAGCACATAGATGTCAGCACTGATGCTGAGGCACATGAATCCCCAGTGTATATTCTTCTTTTTCTCTGAGTCCACCTCACCCACTGACTGGCTGGAACACTGGGGTGTGACAAGGTCTTCTGTGTGTTTTCCAAGCTAGCAATCACAATATCAATAGACTTTCATCTCCTACAAAGAAACTCTATTTCTGCAAATGACACACTTGGGATGATATGGTATAGACTAGACTTGAGCCAGTTCATAACTAGACTTGCATTAATTTATTTCATAATCCCGAGGGAGGCTGGAGGGTTCATAGGGAAAACCAAATAAACATCCTTTCTATATTCATGGTTTCTGTAAGAGGTGCCTACATGGCAGTCCTGATACCATTGTCAGAATATAATTGAGTTGAGCAAGAGTTAAAGAAGAATCAAGATATTTCCATTTCGATATTACTGTATCAGAATGCAGTAAGAATTCTAGTATACAGAATCAGGAAGGTTGAAAAATTTCCAGATAGAGCAGTGTGTTGTCTATATTTTATAAGATTATTTTCTCATTTCCAACAGTGAGTGGCCTCCCTAAAGCCTCCTACCACTATTATGTGCAATCATTTTCAGAAATAGACACATTATATCAATCACACATCATATCTAGTAGTCTATGGACGAAAGGCTTCTTGTGTGAGGTTGGTTCACAATCATTGTTAGAATCCTGATTGGCTTTCAGTGAGGTGACAAATGGGTATTTGCAGAGATCCCTAATATGAGTTCTATCAAAATTTTTTTCTTTTCTATAGTAATAGGTGTATGTGTATTTATACACACATATGTATAGATGTGTAATAATATTGTAACTCACTGCATTGATGCATATATGAGAGTTCAAATTTGCTTGTAGGCATCACAAAAGCTGGTGTTTTCTACAATGACAGCCACAGGATACATGATGTGCTTAGGACTACTCTATTTATTATCCTATCTGGCTCTATTCAATTTATTCCACTTCGGTCCATCCCATTCTCTTCTATTCTCACACTCAATTCTATTATAGTTATCAGCTCTTATTCACTAGGGTAGTTTTAACACTGTAGAGAAATTAAATAGAAACTACAAAGAGCTCTTGTGTATTCTTTTTTCCTTAGCCGCTATCACATTTAACGTATTCTCTCTTGTCATTAGAAACACCTTGCATTATTAGCATGGCTTCTTTGTCATAATTAATGAAACAATGTTAATATCCTCTCCTTGACTAGAGAGAGCTTAAGGTTGTGATTAGAGCTCACTTGTATTCTCTGCTCTTTGTGGATCCAGCACTATTCAGAAAATTCTCACTGTTCTGGAAGGCCTCAGAGTTTCACCCGTCCATCCTTCCCCCACCCCCCCAGGGAATCAGATAGCTCTTATGTTGCTATGACAAAGACAACTTAAAGAAGGAAGGAAGGATTATGATTTGAAGCACAGTCCATCATGGTAGGGAAAGCCTAGTGGCCAGAGCAGGTGGCAGCCAAGAAGCAGAGAGAGATGAATAGCGGTGCTCAGCTAATTTTCTCTTTATTATCAAGTCTGGGACCATATAACTATGATATTATACTACCCAAGAAGAGGGTAGGACTCCCCTGCCTAGTCAAACCTTCCTGGAAACCTCATAAACATACTTAGAAGCATGTTTCCATGGTGATTCTAAATCCGGTCAAGTTGATGATGCAGATTGACTATCATACCTATAAACTGTTAACAACCTCCCCTCCTGGCTATCTCACTGCATAGTTATAAGAGGTCAATGAACTCATGGAGCTATGCAAAACATCTGACATATAGTAAGTCATCACCAACTGCAAAGCTGTAATCATTAGCTCTCATTATTCCATGTGCCCTTCATGCTTGTCTGGAGCATACTAAGTAATTTTTTTAGAATGCTGAAGGAGAGCAATTCTCATGGGCTTATTTATCCATGGAAGCTTTTCAGAAGAGCCAAGTCAGAAATCTTGAAAGGTCTGTGATTTAGTAAGTGTGGAGAAGTAGGGGAGTGTAAAATGACGAGGAGACAGCAGAATACTAGGCTTGAGACGAAAAGAAGCAAAACAGCAATGGGCAGACAGGGTCCATATGATTAAAGCTGAGCTCAAGCAAAGAATGAACATGGTTCTGCTGGTCCCATTTAGAGGTCATAGGTGACCTTTTCAAATCACACACACACACACACACAAATCTCAGCTTCCTCTTTCAGTGACTATGAAAGTAGAACCTCAATTACACGACATAGTATAAAGTTCTAGTCTGTTCTGTGCCTATTGAAATGGCAGAAGCTTTGTTCCATTCTCGGGGATATTTTGAAGACACATTCAGACAGTTTTCTGTGTTCTGTGGTTCAGAGGAGGAACTTCAAATTGGGAAGTTGACCTGTGGTTGAATATGGTAGGCATGGACAGGTATGTCTCTTTTAAATTTAAAGTAAGCCCAGAGAATTGAACTTTATGTCTTCAAATCCTTTTTATTATTTATTATTATCTTGTATTTATTTTTATGTGCATTAGTGTTTTGCCTGCATGTATGTCTCCATGAGATCAGATCCACTGGAACAGAAGTTACAGACAGTTCTGAGTTATTTATTTAAATAAAAAGCAAATATTGACTATAAACATTTTCATGGAAGAAGAAGGTTCAGAGATGTGTCAGTAAAATGGTAATGAGATGTATCTAGAGGTGGAGCAGAGAAAGCCAAGTTCTGTGCAAAGTACCTCTTAGTTCCCCTTGCCCCAACTCTTTTGTTTGTTATAGGAGTTGGTCCTGTGTCAATATAACCTTACATTATATTGAGTTTTCTTAAAATATTAAGAGCAAAGATTGATGCCAATGTCCCTACAAAAAAGCCAAACATTCAGAATTCTATATCATTTCCTAAAATACTTTGAAATACAAATTTTGCCACCCATTGGTGTATAAGAAAATATATCTTTGATATATATATATATATATATATATATCACATATTTAAAGGTTGAAGTTTTTAGGAAGAACTCAGGCAGGTAATAAAAGTGAAGTATGACTAATTAAGTTGGAAAAATAATTTAATGCTAGCTTTTAAAATACACCATGGACAGTGTAAAAAAATGATGTAATTTAAAATATTACTCATAATCCTAACACCAATTTTTCAGTTCCTTTTCATTGTGCAATTTATTGACCTATAGACTTGTCTGTCTATGTATCTATCTATCATCTATGCATGTATGTATCTACCATCTATCTATCTATCTATCATCTACCTATTATCTATTATCTACTATTTATCATCTAGCTATCTGTCATCTATTTATCTGCCATCTAGCTATCGATCCATCTACCTATCATCTACCTATCTACATACCTTTTGACTTGATGTGCTGAGGATGGAGTCCAGTTACTTGTGCATGCCAGGAAACCATTCTTCTACAGAGCTGCATTTCCAGCCCTTAATATTAATTTCTGCCTAAATGATAATTGACACTAAGTCAATTGCTTATTTCATATTACTTGTAAAGCTGGTCGAATATGTACTACAGAAGTGTTTCAAGACTTCATGATCATACAGACCAATAAACTAACTTTAGATGAAAGAAAGGCAGATGGAGACCAGGGTGGGAGAGGACAAGAAGACAGCCAGTCTCGAGCTTAGAGAATTACACATCATTCACCATGTGCGCACGACATACAAAGTGTATTTAATTTTGGTCTCTTCAAAACATCTTGACTGGGCAGTGGTGGTACACACCTTAATCCAAGCACTCAAGGCAGAGGCAGTCAGATCTCTGAGTTTGAGGCCAACCTGGTCTACAGAATGAGTTCCAGGACAGTCAGAGCCACACAGAGAAACCCTGGTCTGGGAAAACCAGAAGAAAAGAAAAAGAAAAAGGAAAAGAAAAAGAAAAAAAGAGTATCTTGAAATCATGGAACTCAAAAATCTGCTAGAAAGATAGGAATAGAGAAGAAAGTAAGATTATCTTCTACTCAACAGATTGGAAAAAAAAAAAAAATCCCAGTCCAGTCTGTAAGGTCAAGGAAGAGACTAAAGTTTATAAGGAAGTAACCTTGAGCTCTTTTGTTAGATCTCTCCCCTTGCCCCCTCCCCAAAAAAAGTTGTTTTTGTGACAAAACAAGAAACAGTCTGACATGATTCTGCTTGGCCCTTTGGCATGCAAAAATACTAAGGCTGGCTGACATTCTGGCTGCACATTTCACAGCTGTGTAATCACTGGGGTCTAGAAGTCCTGACTATACTTAGTTCAGCCCATGGATTCCTTTTGAGACCAAGACAATGGAACTTATAATTAGCAAACTACTATAAGTCTAGAACTATGACACATGAATAGAACTCTTCCTCTTTCTCTTCCCCTCTCCAGGGGCATAAAAATAGAACAAGGAACTGGTAATATTTGCACTTCCACTCAAATCACCTTTAATAAAAATATAACCAAAGATGGAACTTGGCAAGAGCAATGTCCAGTGAGAGAAGCAGGGTGAGTCTTATTTTCCTCTGACACTCAGACAGACTTCTTTCTGACATGCGGGCATGGATGTGAGCCTGTCAGAGAGGGGTAGTTAATAGATGCCTTATGTTTACATCCCCTGTACAGAGATCACAGGTCATCCATGGGATGTGTTCGGAGCCTAAGCATGTATGTGAAAAAAAAAAAAATCAAGCACAATACAAAACCCTATAGGCTATATGTATTTTCTTCTATGTCCTGAAGCATTTCAGACAGCATTCAAGTTACTCTGTTCTCCAGTGCTTTGTGTCTAGGTGTCTTCGTTCTACTACTTCTGCTCTCTGCACCTATTATTAAGTAAAGTAAGGGTCACTTGAACAAAGGACTGCCAAGCCATAATAGTCTGCCTGATAACCTCAATGACTAAGTATTAACAAGCATGTAGTACATATGGCATGGATCCTGAGAAGAAAGAGATAGATCATGTCCTAAGTGGGACTGATTAAAATCATGGGAGACCTCATCACACTGCTTAGGAAAAGGTATGATTTACAGCTCATGAGTTGTTTACTTGTGTGATTTTCCATTTAATATTTTCCTAATTGACTGATTAATTAGTGGATTAGGTAACAGAAGCTTGGAAAATAAAATAGTGAATAAGAGAAGTCATATC
>JADRCD010220032.1:30048-40320 GCA_019843815.1 Montemys delectorum
AGAAGAGAAGAGAAGAGAAGAGAAGAGAAGAGAAGAGAAGAGAAGAGAAGAGAAGAGAAGAGAGGAGAGGAGAGGAGAAGGGGCAGTCTAGGAGAAAAATGAATGAATGGAATTGCCAAATGTTGTCAAGTATCAAGGGCAGTGTCAGGGTCCCAAGGGGAGAAAACAACGAGATACATTCAAGAAAAATATCAGAAGGAGTGAAGCCAGAGATTAGGAGGCAAAGGGAACAGGGACACATAGGAGTCAGATTCTAGCAGATGCTCTAAGTCATAGCAATGCATCAGGGTTCATTGTAAATGTATGGGGAAGAACAAGGGGTTTTAGCAGGTCTTGCTAAACTTCTCAGAGTTTTGCCAGAGTGGAAGTCTAAGCTAATGCTCTAGTCTAAGAGGTAGTGGGATGCCTCAGAGTAGTGAGGACTATGGCAAAGGACACCAGAGACCCAGAATGTATTTGGGGGAAAATGAAGGAAAGAGAGAGGAGCTGATAACTCAAGGATCCTTGATTGGGAAGGGACACTGTCAAAGAGATGAGGGACTAATTTGTGTGATGAGCCTATAAGCACACCTCCTCACTCTCCACTTACAAACAAAAAGCAAAGGTCTGGAAAGGCGAAGTGACTTTTAAAAAAACCATTTGAACAAGCTGAGCATCACCTGCCAGTCTGTCCTCTTTGTTTCCAGCACAGGTCTCTCCCTCATTATTCAGCCCCTCCTCCCCAGATGCAGCTCAGACCCCCTCCTCAGTTCCTGGTATGATGTTTTTCTTGGAAAGAAATTTCATGCTGGGCAGTGGTGGTACACGCTTTTAATCCCAGCACTTGGGAGGCAGAGGCAGGAAGATTTCTGAGTTAGAGGCCAGCCTGGTCAACAGAGTGGGTTCCAGGACAGCCAGGGCTACACAGAGAAACCCTGTCTCAAAAATCCAAAAAAAAAAAAAAAAAAAAAAAAACAAAACCAAACAAACAAACAAAAAAAATCAAAAAGAAATTTCATTACATATCTTAGCTTTTATCTGCATTATTTCTTTTCTGGAGGCAAATAAACATGATTGAAAATAATGGCCGCACGAAGAAGAGTATTTGAGACTGAGATAATACAGGGCAAAATACGAACTTTGGTGACCTCAGGCAGACCATGTCTTCTAAACATTTATTTCAAAAGGACAAAATACAATAGAGATGCTATTGCCTTCCCCAGCATGCATAGGTGACCCCAATGCATCTCTGTGCTCCCAGACCCCAACGTTTTCCTTTACGTATCTTTTATTTTTTTTTCCCAGAAAGAAATAGACTTATTTGGTTTAACTAATATGATGAGTCAAATATGCTAAGGGAAACCTCCTGAACCCACAAAGCATTTCTGCACTGAGCAGGCCCACTTACTATCTGTAAAAATGTAACCAGCAACAACCCAGGCTCCTGGCACCACACTGCCAAGATAAGGACTGGACAGGTGCAACACGGGGAACGATAACCAAAAGTTATAACGCAAACCCCACAAACACCACTAATAAGACACCATCATTAGTATCTCAGAGCTGTTTCATCTTTTACAAAACACAGATAAAGGAAGTACACGCCCTGTCACAGTGCTCTGAACATTAAGTCAATGTAGACAGATGTTGAGCATAAAGGCCCAGTGGGAAGGCTGTAGGTAGGCTTGGTCGCCCCTTAGATCTAAGTGTCAGATGACCCAGCAAAAGCTGGGCCAAGTCAATGCATGACTTGTGGATGTGCATGTGTGTGTATAAGTGTGTGCTTGCGAGTGCGTGTGTGCTTGTAAGTATGTGTGTGCATTTGTGTGTGTGTGTGTGTGCGTGTGTGTGTGTGTGTGTGTGTGTGTGTGTGTGTGTGTGTGTGTGCCCACAGTCTCTTCAGGGTCTATGTTATATTTTCTTTATGCTCTTGATGCCTATGAGTGTGCCACACTGAGATTGATATCCAGGGCTATGCATCTCTATTAGGACTCCAAGACAGAAACCAAGGAAACATTTTAAAACCAACTCTTCCTAAGGAAACTTTCTTTATGGCTGTTATGCAGAGTCCATGGGCTCGAACTGGGTCATACGGCTAAAGTAAAGAGTGCTAGGAAGATGGGATGGGATGCTGGGTTTTTTTTTCCCCCTCCAAGACAAGATTACATGTGGCAGCCTGACTGACCTGAAACTCATTATGTAGCCCAGACTGGCTTTAAGATCCTGGCAATCTTTCTGCCTCAGTTTCCTGAGTGTTGGAACCGTAGATCTGAGTCACTCTGTTCATTACGATATGAACTTTTAGTAGAAGTGCTATGCTGTCCTCACAGCATCGAGATTTTGCCAGGAAGGAAGAGTGGACTTGGGGTAGGATAGTAACAGTATTTGCTGGATAGGAAAAAAAAAATTAGCAGTATCATGCAAAGAAAATTGTGTGCTTTTTAATCTTCTTCTTTCTTTACCCTCACAATCTCTTTGGACCAGTTGAGCCAAGATAATATAAGTCAAAGGAAAGTTCTTAAGCTTAAAAAATTTGCCAAAGCAGCAGGCCACCTTCTCAGAAGCTTCTCGAGAGTATATATGTACAAGCCAAGACACATGCTGGTAATTCAAACATGCATCCTGATGGGTTGATATAAATTATGTATCATTCTATCTGTCTGTCTGTCTGTCTGTCTGTCTGTCTGTCTGTCTGTCTGTCTGCCTGCCTGCCTGCCTATCTATCTATCTATCTATCTATCTATCTATCTATCTATCTATCTATCTATCTATCTATCTATCCATGCACACGTGTGTGTGTGTGTGTGTGTGTGTGTGTGTGTGTGTGTGTATACATTTTAAAATAAAGCCAGCTTGTTTCAAATTTCAGCAAGCATGTTGTTACTTTAAATTTGAATTGGACCAGGAAAGCACACAGTGTTATTTTTACTAAGACACAACTGAGCATGTCTGTATAGTCATATTGAGATGGACAAAGTCTGGCAATAAATGTGGACAAATTATAATGGCATGCATGTATGAGGCCACCACAGTGAAGCCCATTGTTTGGAAGGGGAAACAGTGATACACATTGCAGAAACTTTCAGTGGTTCCAATCTCCAACTTACAATTACATTTCTCATTGATCAGTTCATATAGATCAAGTCATTGATTCCCCTTTCAAGCAAAGAATCAACTAGAAAAGACTCTTACCTTATTGTACCTTTGCTGAAGTTCAGAATGTCACGTGCTTGGTCACTTAGTCAGAAGGCCACACTAGAAAACAATAAAATGCGGTTAACAAATGAACAGGACCCTAGGAAGGTGGAAGGCAACTGTTATGAGAAAATATTTTGAAGCAACATATAAATGTTACAGAATTTCCACTTGGAAGTGAATTTACAGGTCATAAGGAGGAACCTCCATGTTACCAGCGATGAGGCCACAGGGATTCAGAAATGCTAAGTTATCTGTCACTTTTAGTAAGTAAAAAGTCTGCCATCCAAGCATAAGGACCTCAGTTTAACCTCTAGAATTCACATTAAAAAGCACGGTATGGTGCTGCACATCTGTAATTCCAGAACTTGAAGGTAGACTAGGGGAATCTCAGAGTCTCAGGGTAGATAGAGAAAGAGAACCTAAGACCTAGGCTTCACAGCACATATTTAGCAGATGGGCAGCTTGGTTTTTATGTGGGTCCTGAACAACTAGAACAGGGGCTACCCAAAAAGCTATTGCCTATGTGTGGGATATGTTCTTCTAGCTGTCTGCCTTGTCTGGTCTCAGTGGGAGAGGAAGTGCCTAGCCTCACAGAGACTTGATATATCAGGGTGTGGGAATACCCAGGGGCCCCCTACTTGCTCAAAGGAGAAGGGGAAGGGAATGCAGGGAAGGATTGTGGGAGGGGGTGACTGGGAAGGGGGCAGTGAGTAGGATGTAAAGTGAAGAAGTAAAAAACAATACAACAACAACAACAAAAACAACAACAACAACAAAAAAAAAACAGAATGGGAAAGTGGCGGGGGGGGAGGGGAAGAGAAAGAGAAGAAGCAAACCCCAGTGAGTTCCTGGTTCCATAGCTCCACACCACAAAGTCTCCCTAAGGTCAGGCTGGCAAAGAAGGTCACTCAGTGTAGAAAGTGAGGAGAAAAACATTTCTATCCCTCCCTTTTCACTCTCCCTTATTTCAAAAGGAAGCCATGTGCCTAACATCCCAGAGAGCCCTTGTTCTGCCTTCCCCCAACCCCTTCAAGAATATATTCATGCAATGACCTCATTCATGGAGACAATGAATGCTAAGGAAATCCCTCCACTCCATTCAGGTGTAGCCCTCACTTCAAAGCTCTAGTGCTAGGGCTGGAACTGTAGAGACGTGATGGCATTTGCTTTCACAGTAACCAAAAGCAACCTGGAGAGGAAAAGGGCTTATTTCATTTCATGGGTTATAGCTCATCATTGAGGGAGGTTGAGGTGGGAACTGAAGAGACCATGAAGCAGCACACCTCATTATCTTGCTTCTCCTGTTTAGCTTAGCTCCCTTTCTTTTACATCTGAGGCTCATCAAGGATGGGTCTGTGCATAGAGGACTGCCTGACAGCACCCCCCACCCCCATCAATCAGAGATCAAGAAAATGCTGCACAGACGTAAGGAGAGTAAATCTGATGGAGGCCGTTCCTCAATAGAAATTCCTCCATACACAGTCTAGGTTTGTAACAATTTGACAAAACCTAACCAGCACATGAAGCACTTCTTTTTTTTTTTTTTTTTAATTTTTTTTAATTAGATATTTTCTTTATTTACATGTAAATTTCTCCTTTCCCAGGTTCCCCTCCAAAAAACAAACAAACAAACAAACAAACAAACACAAACAACAAGAACAAACCCCAGTTGCCTTCCCCTCCCCCATGCCTGCCACCCCACCCTCTCCCACTTATTGGCCCTGGCATTCCCCTACACTGGGGCACAGAACCTTCACAAGGCCAAGGTCCTTTCCTCCTATTGATGATCGAATTTGCAATCCTCTACTATACACATGCTGCCAAAACATTCAGTCCCATCATGTATAGTCCTTAGTTGGTGGTTCGGTCCCTGGGAGCTCTGAGGGTACTAGTTAGTTCATATTGTTGTTCGTCCTAAGGGGCTGCAAACCCTTCAGCTCCATTGATCCTTTCTCTAACTCTTTCATTGCGGACCGTGTACTCAGTTCAATGAATGGCTGTGAGCCTCTACATCTGTATTAGTCAGGTATTGTCAGAGCCTCTCAGGAGATAGCTATATTTAGACTGGCTTGTCCTTCCTTCAGTCTCTACTCCATAGTTAATCTCTGCCACTCCTTCCGTGGGTATTTGGTTCCCCCTTTTAAGAAGGAATGAAATGTCCACCTTTTGGTCTTCCTTCTTCTTAATTTTTTTATGGTTTGTGGGTTGTTCTTCCTGTATTCCAAACTTCTGGGCTAATAACCACTTATCAGAGAATGCATACCATGTGTGTTCTTTTGTGTTTGGGTTACCTCACTCAGGATGATATTCTCCAGATCCATCCATTTCCCTAAGAATTTCATAAATTCATTGTTTTAATAGCTGAGTAGTACTCCATTGTGTAGATGTACCACAGTTTCTGTATCCATTCCTTTGTTGAGGGACATCTGGGTTGTTTCCAGTTTCTGGCTATTATAAATAATGCTGCTATGAACATGGTGGAGCATGTGTCCTTATTACATGTTGGAGCATCTTCTGGGTATATGCTCAGGAGTAGTATAGCTGGGTCCTCTGGTAGAACTATGTCCAATTTCCAGAGGAACCGCCACACTGATTTCCAGAGTGGTTGTACCAGTTTGCAATCCCACCAACAATGAAGTAGTATTCCTCTTTCTCCACAACCTCTCCAGCATGTGCTGTCACCTGAGTCTTTTATCCTAGCTAATCTGACTGGTGTGAGGTGGAATCTCAGAGTTGTTTTGATTTGCATTTCCCTGATGACTAAGGATGTTGAACATTTCTTTAGGTGCTTCTCAGCCATTCGGTGTTCATCAATTGAAAATTCTTTGTTTAGCTTTGTTAGCTATGGTGTAGGTGGGACTTAGGTCATCACAGCCTAGATCTTGAGTCTAGTTCTGTTTGAGTGTCCTACCTTTGCATTCTTGTGCTTGCTACCTAAGCACAAGGACTTTTACATCATCTCAACAGCCATATATCTTTGGAAAGGAGCATCTATCCCTAGTCCCACATAAACACTCCCATCCCTTCTAGAGATGGGGTCCAATGACACTTTGGTGGGAGGAGGCAGGCAGTATTTCTCTCTCTCCTCACCACCTAACAAGCAGCACACAGGCATGCTGTTGAGTGCTGGGTTCATTAGTCACTGCTGGTGTCCTCATAGGACTAAACATTGGCATTATAAGGATGTATGGCCATGCTTGGCTTTTCAAGTGGGTACTGAAGACTGAACTCCAGGGCAAATGCATAGCTAGATGATTCCTTTCATATGCAGCTCAATCACCTCATACTAACCTACCACATTCCATAGAACAGTGACCGAACCATCAGCCATAGTTTGGATTTCAATGTTAAAATTGGTTCAGTCTGCCAGGGCAAACTTTAGTCAACAAAGTTGTCTAATATACAACCAGGACTCCTGGGTACTGACTTTTGGGATCCAGATTGCTTTGACAAGTCAGTATATAGTCATGCATAAAGCAAACTTATACAAAATTACATCAATATGACAATAGTCCATGAGGAATAGATTATGAAAGAATCTATTGATGTACATTTCTGTTCACTAAATGAATTTGGGAGCAATTCCTGAGGCTGAAGACCCCCAAGTTTCTCCAGTATCAGATACAGCAAAGTATTCCTTTTGAAAACTAGCAAACGTGCTGGCTTCTATCCTGGCTTTAAAGCCGTTTTATTTATTTATTTATTTATTTATTTATTTATTTATTTGCCAATTAATTGCACATGGCATTCATTTGGGAGTAAGCTGTAAATCTCAGACTGCAGAACATTGGTTTCTGCAAATCCCAGTTAACTATGGTTCAGAAGGCTACAGTCTTAGGATATTACTGGGAATTTCGAAGATGACTTGCAATTATGCAGATAGCTGAACACAGTGCTGGGGACAGAAAAATAACCAGAGAAAGCTAGAAGACAGATTTCTTTCCATGAGACTGCAAACTACTCTTTTGATTGACAACATGTAAGAGTTAGGTTGCCTGACTGCTACTGAAGTAACAGAAGCTGGAGTCCAACCCTGGACTTTCAGGATGACAATCTGACAGCATTTATTTCCTTAAAACTTTGCTACTTTTTAATTATTTTGAGGATTCACATTCTCTTATCTCCAGAAAGACACAAACCATCAACTTAGATGTTCACCCCCCCTTTTTCAATTTAACTGGAAGATAAATGAGTCCCCAGTCATTTGATTTAGATAGAATTGAACCTGCTCACAATCTTGAAATAACTGGGCTTAATTAACTAATTTAACTCTTGAATTTGTCTGAAATTAGATCCTGGATCCTTAGGGATAATCAAAATATTCCAATTTCAATTTCAAAGTTTGCTAGTCCACTTTATTTGAAGACCAAAATAACAAATGCTTTGGCAAAATTGAGATTGAAAGTCTTTTTATGGGTTTATGATAAATATAGCACCTAAACTCAGAGATGAGGCAAGGCCTGTCCACATTACATTCTTGTTGATGCTCATGCAGAAGTCACCCATTCCTTGACCTGTCCCTCATCTCACTTCTCATTGGTCCATTAGGGTAAGGGAGACAAAGTAATTTATGACATGGAGTGGTTGTTTGGTAGTGTATGTGCGCGCATGTGTATGTGTGTGTGTATGTGTATATGTGTGCATGTGTGTGTCCGTGCATGTGTGCATGTATGTGTGCCTGTATGTGTATGTGTGTGCATGTATGTGTGTATGTGTGTGTTCATGTATGTGTATGTATGTGCATGTGTGTGCATGTGTGTGTGCATATGTGTATATGTGTATGCATGTGTGTATGTATAGGTATGTATATGTGTGCATGTGTGTATAGGTATGTATATGTGTGTGTGTATATGTGTGTATATGTTCATGTGTATATGTGTGTGTATGTTCATGTGTGTATGTATGTGTATGTGTATGTATATGTGTGTGTGGCCCTGTGTGTGCATTTACACACATCCGTATGGAAGTCAGAGGTCTACTTTGGGTACTCAGATGCTTTTGACACAGGGTCTCTCATTGGGACCCGGGGCTTACTGATTAGGCTATGCTGGTAGGCCATTGAGCTCTAGGGATCCTCCTGTCCCCACCTCTCTAGCTCTGGGACTAAAAATGGAATGTCACCATACAGGCATTTCACATGGGTGCCAAGGATGAAACTCAGGCCCCCAGGCTTCTGCAGAAGGCTCTTTATTAACTGAGCTATCTCCTCATTCTAAAATAGTTCTTTAAATAAAACAACCTCATCCTATATAAGAAAACCCCAAACAACAGCAAGCGAAAGGCGTTGGGAGAGTAAGGGTTGGTCATTTCAATTGGTAAATGAAATCCACAGGTCTGATAAAGGTCCAATAACAATCCCAAAGCATTGTCAAGTAAATAAATGTAGTGGCTGGCAGGCAAGTAAGCTTGGTGTTCCCCTCCCTTTAAAAATTAGATATCCTATGATTAGTAGGAACAACCACAACAAATATTTACCAAACTTTTGTCCTAGTTTGTTTTCTGTTGCTGTGATAGGCAACAAGCAACTTGAGAAGGAAAGGAGGTACCTGACTTAAAGTTACAGCCCATAGTTATGGGAATTAAAGACAACTCTTGGTGCAGGAAACTGGAGGCAGAGGCCATATTGGAATGCTGCTTACTGACTTGCTCAGCTGTCCTTGCTATGCAGCCCAGGTTCATTGGGCTAAGGATGGTGCTTCCCACAGTCAGCCAGGCCCTCCTTCTCCCTTAGCAATACTCCCTTAGCAAACGCTTCGATTTCATGCCACATAAGAAACATTTTAACCATTTAATGAGGTAGCACAAGACCATATAAAATCAAAGTACAGACCCAGCTTGTTGGTTTCAGCAGGAAATTAAATATTACTTCCATTTATCACATATACTAAAAGATGCAAGAAAAAAAACAAAGAAGAAACGTGGACTAAAACAAACACACACGATTTTAATATCTAGTCACCCATTTATTATTCAGTTCTACTGTATACAGATACCAAATGGACGTTAGTTTCAGTTTTGATTTTTTTTTAATCATAAAGCCCTAGAAAATTGAAGCTGAAAGTATATTAACAAAATTCTTACAGATTCTGAATTCCATTTTTTTGTTCATAGTAAGTTTAAAATGAAATCTGAATTTTAAGTAGGCTATGGCTGAAGACAAAGCAGACATTTATTCAGTCTCCCATTTACTGACATCATTCAGTACAAGGATAAAAAAGCAACACCCTCAGACTCCAGCTCCATTTATAAAGGTAAACTTTTTAGTGTATATCAATTTCCAAAGGAGTAGATCTCAGCATAACATCTTTCATACTCTATCAGCTCCTTTTATAGTGATTTTTTTTTTCGAGACAGGGTTTCTCTGTGGAGCCCTGGCTGTCCTGGAACTCACCCTGTAGACCAGGCTGGCCTCAAACTCAGAAATCTGCCTGCCTCTGCCTCCCAAGTGCTGGGATTAAAGGCGTGCACCACCACTGCCTGGCTACGCCACCACTGCCTGACTTAGTGATAAGTAACTTTTATTTTTAATACATGATTCTGTATGTGAGTGTGCATGGCTGTCTGTTAGTGTGCACACACAAGTGCATGTGCCCATAGATCTCAGAGGTATCAGATCCCTTGGAACTGGAATTACAAGAGGTTGCATATTGCTTGATTTTGGTGCTAGAACCCAAACTCAGGATCTCTGCAAGAACACCAAGTGCTCTTAAGCCCTGGGTCATTTCTCCAGCTCCTATAATGATGAATTTAAAGATAGTTCATAGCAATGAACATACTATGGGGCCTCCATCTGGGACATCACTGGGTGAAGGAGTTATTTGTTTTGTGTTAGACTTATCATGACATTTTTTGAACCTTGTGAGGTAGGGTGGTAAAGGTGGCTAGTTAGTGCCACTGGTACAGATGAGGTGAGTTCAAGAGGCCACATGGATTTAAACAGTTTCACCTTTCCTCTTGTACCATAAAAGGGCATTTTTCTCTTTATAGGGTCCTGTTGTGACTTGAAATATTCTGTCACATATAAACCTACAAGACAAGTTTATTTTATAGTTAGCAGTAGCCTGCACAGGCAGAGAGAGAGGAAGATCCATTGTT
>JADRCD010220034.1:0-26069 GCA_019843815.1 Montemys delectorum
ACAGGAGGAATTTATTTTCTGGTCCAGTTTATTTGGAGTTCTGTTGGCTTCTTGTATATTCATGGCCATTTCTTTCTTTAGATAAGGGAAGTTTTCTTCTATATTTTTGTTGAAGATATTTACTGGTCATTTAAGTTGGGATATGGAAAAAGAAAAGAATGAGAAGATAGAAGCTAAGACAGAGCAAATGATCCTGGTCAAGATGGAAGAAAGCATGCAGGAGAATGAAAATAGATCTATACTCATCACCGTGGAAAAACTAAACTTCAAATGGGTCAATGTCTTCAGCATAAGATCAGTTATGCTGAATGTGATAGATGATAATGTGGGGAACTTTCTGGCACAAGAAAAGACATTTCTGAAGAGAACACCATTAGCACAGGCAGTAAGATCAACAATTAATAAATTGTGTCTCATGAAATTTAAAATCTGCATAGCAAATTATATCATCATTCAGATAAAGCAGCATCCTACAGGATGAGAAAACACTTTTTTATATTTACAATCCTATACATTTAATGGAGACTACAATTCCAGATAAATAAATAATAAATGAAAAAATAAGTAAATAAAGCAAAATATAGACTAACAAGGACAAAATAACAAAATAAAATGTATAGATCTAAATGGTATATACTCAAGAAAGAATTCATAAATAGCTAAGAAGCCTTTAAAGAGATATTAAGCATATTTAGTCATTAGAGAAATGCAAATCAAAACTTCTTTGAGATTTTACCTTACACTTATCAGAATGCTTATAAACAATAAATCAAATGATAGCTTATGCTAGTGAGTATGTAGAGTTAGGTAAACACTCATCCATTGGTAGTACAAGTACACATTAGAACAGCCACTATGAATATCAATCAGTGCAATGGTTTGTTAGGAAAATGGGAATGGATGTATCTGGAGATTCCCCTATATGACTCTTGGGTTTATACCCAATGCAGGCTTCATTTTTCCACAGATACATTTGTTTAATCATATGCATTGCCATTTTATTATTAATAACCATAACTGGAAAGAGCCTAGTTGTCTTTCAACAAATGAATGAATCAAGAAAATGGGTTACATTTAACAATAAAATATTGCTTAGCCATTAAAAAGGAAATAATGAAATTCTCAGATAAATATATCAAACTATAAATATAATAATCTCAAATAAGATAATAAAGAAAGAGAAATACGATAATGTAATTGCTTATATGTGGATAGTGTACGTTTAGTCAATCATAAACAAGTATTCATCTGTAGAAATGCAGATGTTAGCTACAGAGTAAGCATTAAGATGATAGATACATATCTGTAGGAAAGGGACATATAAGAGTTAATGTATCAATGAGTAAGGACACTGGAACAGAGATTAAAGCAAAGAGGTAGGGGGATAAAATGGGTTATGATGGAACTGACACAGAATCAGTCAAAATTGAGGGCTGTTTGAGGGTTACATGTAGTATAGTAGAAGTTTCCCAAAATATACAACTATATAAAGACAATCTAAATGAAATTGCCATATAGCAGGAAATACAGTGCTTGAATTGGCCATATTTTATTATAAAATGAAGCCTCTATTATTGGGTGTAGATTATAGATAATTGAGTCACTGACCCAAAATGTCCCATAGGAATCCCAAACAACCCAGGCTCTTTCCTGGGTTATAGGTTTGAAGCCACAAATTGGCATGGTCTCACCTACATAACATATTGATCACAAATAGTACAGATAGTGCCTACCTAGTATCTATATCCTTATAACTTAGTTGGCTTGATACTGGAAGATTCTGTGCATGATATGAACATAGAAATGTAAACACCACCCTGGTATAAAACCTTCAATCTACAGTGGTGTCCCTCCTGCAAGATATGCTAATATAATGGTGTTCCAAACTTGTGGGACCAAGATTTTGGTATGAGGAAAGGCTCATTCCATGAGGTGGAACCCATATCAAACAGAGTTTAAGCAGAGTATTAGCATTCTTCTTAAAGAATGTATCAATAAAATGATTCTTGATGATATTCTGCTATACTCCCAGATGAGTGCTTTTCTCAGTCATTATCATAGAAGCTTTCTCTTAACAGCAGGTGGAATTAAATACACAGATTCATAGCAGACAACATGAAGACAGTAAGATAATTCAGAAAGTCATACTCTTAAAGTGATATTTCAATCAAATTGTTCAACTTAGAGTTATAGAGCCTTCCAGAACTGAAGGCTGAGAGAGTTTAAGAGCCAGAAGTCATGGTGTTTGACATAGAAACAAGGCCTCCTAAACACAACTATGGTAGATATGAACCCGAAGACCCTGAGGCAACATGAACAAAGCCTGGAGAAGTCCATTCTATATGCAATTGTCTCTAATTAATAATTATTTAAAAATAAAAATTTAGTTTTCTCCATGGAGAGTAATTGGAGAAACAATCACTCTTAAATACAAGGCCCATGCTTAGTAGTAGATTACTAATACTAAATGAACTCAACAACACATCTGGAGCTTTTGTGTTTTATGTAAACAGATGACATTTTTTTAACCTCTTAGTTCCTTTGCTTAAGTTTAATGGTTCATTCATGGTTTTTGTTGTTTTCTTTTTTTTTAATGTGATTCATGTGTGTGACAATTTGCATCTCTGTGTCTATATATGTTTCTTTTGTTTTTTCTTTGGCCATTTATGTCTGTCTTCCTTCCTTCCTTCCTTCCTTCCTTCCTTCCTTCCTTCCTTCCTTCCTTCTGCCCTTCCTTCCTTCCTTTCTTTCTTTCTTTCTTTCTTTCTTTCTTTCTTTCTTTCTTTCTTTCTTTTTTTTTGATACAGGGTTTCTCTGTATAGCCCTAGCTGACCTGGAACTCACTCTGTAGACCAGGCTGGCCTTGAACTCAGAAATCCATCTGCCTCTGCCTCCTAAGTTCTGGGATTAAAGGCATATGTCACATTGTCCGGCTCTTTGGCCATTTCTTATTTGGTCTTTTTTTATCTTCCAATATCTTTGTGCCTGATTTATCTTATCTTACTGTATTATTATTTCTAAGATGCATGTTTGTTTTCCAAGGGGAGAAAAATATAGATTGAAAGGGAGAGGAATTGGAGAAAAACTTAGAGGAGTGTAGAAAGGAAAAATACTATTCAGAATATATTGTATAAAAATATGTATTTTGATACATTGTAAGCATTAAAAAGGAGGTCAGTCTACTAATCTCAATGAAGTTTTTATTTAGGAAAAGAAATTTGGGTAAAAAGTACCCATTAGGCTCAACAGTGTTATTCTATCTGTTAAGAAAGCCAAAATGCAAACCAAGTGAAAAGTAAAATCACAAGATGTTTTAATGTATGCTTTCATATCCATCTCCAACAGAATACAGGTAAATGTTCTACTTTTGTCATTCTATCCAATGTTATTTGTGTGTGTGTGTTTTCCAGCTGACATAGTATTTGATAAACTAATCAGTGTGGTTTTCTTGAGAAAAAGTGTTTCTCCTACTCTCAGCATTCTTTTAATTGCCTACAGATCTTTGTCTAGGGTAGAGGCTGTACATTTTCGAGAGATCCAGGGGATATATTTGTGAGGAGTAAAAGGAAATAAAGGGAATTGAGAAAATTATATAATTACATTATAATCAAAATTATGTAAGTGTGCTCCTCTACAGTATACACTATTGAGACTGAAACATTGTTTCTGGTTTGAGTGGAAAATAGCTAAAATGAAATGACCTTGTAGTAAGTATTTAGAATAGAGACACTGATAAGCAAGGGAATGCCTAACTTCTCAGTTATGCTTGTTTCTTAGCTTATATTTAAATCTTAACCTCATTTTCAGACTCAGAAGAGGATTTTAGGGATCACTTGATCTCACTGTCACTCTCTCATTGTGTGTGCATCAAATAAATATCATTTTTATGCTTTTCAGTACTATCTTTTCTCATTGAATTGGATTGATATGGACATGTGACTGAATTGTCTCGGGAGTGCAAAGGTTGTTACCTTAAATCTCATAACATAAACTGCATCAACAATGAATCAAAATACCTACTTTAGACTTAGAACCTACTACCAACCTATAGGTGTAAGATGGTTATTTAGAAATTACTTGCATGTTATGCCAAACAACTAGACATTCACAGTTAGGTTCATCCTCAGTTCACCTTTCAGAGGTACAAATACTTCTAACCCTTTGCATGACAAATCTGAAAACCTTATATTACTAAAGTCTCATTTTTCTCAGGAGACCTCTATTGTTTGTTAGCACCCTGGCTCTGTGCTATACAAAATTGTAGATATGCTCATTTTCAATTAAATTTCGCTTCTGATCAGATTTAGAGCTAAGACATTAAAATATATACAAGAAAGCATGTCCATGCTAAACCAAAAGACAACACAAGAAAGGAAATTGATATTATATGAAGGAATATCTCTACAAATATTTTCCCATGGATGCTAGCTACTTAGAGATTAGTGGTATTAGGTGCTATGCTTTAGGTCAGATAACAAAACCAACGGTACAGAGAGTTTAAACAAGTTGAAGGAGGATTTTCCTAATCTAGGTCTTATTATGTCATGTTATGACAATTGACTTTCTGGATTTTCAAGTTGTAATTGAAGACACATGGACTGGATGAATATCTATATTATCTAATTCTAAGTATTCATTTCTGTTGTCTATGTTATTATTCTAATGTTCTATGCTGTACTCCATTCAGGTAAAAATAATAACACATCATTCCACCAGAGATTATTGCTTGCTGTCTATTCTTCCTGAGTGTGTTTGGTGCTTTTTTTCTAGAGCCCTGAGATGTACTTTTAATTTGTTGTTATTAGAACTCTCCAATTTTTTTATGAGGGTACTTAGTGATATGAACTTCTCTCTTTGCAAGATTTCATAGCATCCCATGAGTTTTGGTATATTGTTCCCTCATTTTCCTTGAATTCTAGAAATTATTTAATTTCTTTACTTCTTTCCTGATCTAGTGGTCATTGAGTGGTAACTTATTAATTTTCCAAGAGTATATAGTCTTTCTGTTGTTTCTGTTGTTGTTGAAGTTCAGGTTTAATCTATAGTGATCTGATCAGATGCATGAGGTTATTTTAATCTCCTTGAATCAATTCATGTTCCCTTTGTGATTGATTATATGCCTAATTTTGGACAAGATTACATGAAGTCCTGAGAAAAAATATTTATGTTTTTATGTTTGGATGAAGTAATATATATATATATATCTGTAAGGTCCATTTGAATCATAACTTCTGTTAGTTTTTATTCTCTCTTTAGTTTCTGTCTTGATGACCTGTCCATTGATGAGAATGAGGTGTTAAGGTCTCCCATTATTAATATGTGGGGTTATATGGATGATTAAAGTGTTTCTCTTAAGAATATAGGTGCCCTTACAATTGGGGCATAGCTGTTGAGAATTGACAGGTCTTCTTGGTGGATTTTTCATTTGATTGGTATGAAATGCTCTTCACTGTCTCTTTTGATCCATTTCCATTGACAATCTGTTTCATTAGATACTAGAATGGCTACTCCAGCTTGTTAATGGGGTCTGTTTGTTTGGAAAAACTTTCTTTAGCTCTTTTCCTAACATAATGACTATGATTATTGTTGAAATATGATTCTTATATGAGTCAGAATGATAGATTTTGTTTATGTTAGCACATGTCTTTATACTAGGCAATTGAGTCTATGTAAAGAGAGCAGAATAGTGAGAAGAGAGGGATCAGCAGAGGTAGAGGGTAATCTCAAGGACATGCCAGAGATATGGAATGGTGAAAGGCCCCGGGAAGTCTATAAGGGAAACTCTAGCTAAGACTCCTATAAGTGCTGGATATGGATTCTGGAGTGTCCACTTTATGTAGCCAGACAGTACTCCCAATGGATAGATAAGGACATACCCACCCACCAAACCTTCTATTCAAAATGTGTTCTGACTACAAGATGTACAGAGACAAAGAGCAGAGACTGAGGGAATGTCAAACCAATGATATCCTTGAACTGAGACCTATTCCAAGAGAAAAACCAGTCCCTGGCACTAGTAATGATACTCTCTTATACTTGCAGAAAGGAATCTAATCATACCTGCCCTTTTGAGAGGTTTATCCCTATTAGCCAACGGGAAAAGATGTAGAGATTGCCAAGCAAACATTAGATGGAGTTTGGGGAATTTTTTGGAATTGTTGGGAAGAGGATTGAGGGATATGAAGAAGGCAGAGGATCATAGGGTTGATATAGGCTTCCTGCATGTATGTAGCAGATATGAAGTTTATTCTTCATGCAGGTCCCCCAACAACTGGAGCAGAGACTATCCCTGAGCCTGTTGCCTTCCTGTATGCCTAAATGGACTGCATTGTCTAATATCATTGGGAAAGGATGTATTTAGATTTGGTATGTGGGGGGAGGGTAGGGACTAAGGGACAGAGGAGAAAAGGAAGATATGCTGTTAGTGGGGGGGTGTACAACAGAGGGCTGCTTTGACTTCTCAAAAGAGGTGGCATTGGAATGTGTGGAGAACTTGCCTTGAGTGGAGGATACTAGGAGGAGAGGAAAGGTTGATATTGGGTTATAAAGTAAATAAATAAGTTTTAAAAGTCATACTTAAGACATTCTTTATCAATTGTAAAATTTCTATTTCTTATAAAAATTGAGAATAAAATAATGAAATCTACTTGTTCAAACACTGGTTTCCAACTGTAGCTTTCTTTATATGTGGGGAAACCTTGGCAAGGAGAAGATATGTTATATCATGCTATGACACACTTTGCCATTTAAATATTTAGGATGGTGATGTTAGAGGATATGAAATAAATAGAACTTCGGACTGAAGGGAACAGACTTTAGATTACCTATGGAATTGACTATCAGAATCATCTTTATCTGTGAACCTAAAAACAACAAATATGGAATTTCAAGTTTCTGACAGTTTATTAGTTAATACATTGGTTTCTAAGAAAGTAGGTAGAGATAACAGTATGATATTTTCCAGAGAACAATCTGATTGTGATCTTATATCTAACAATAGTTTATGAAGATATACTTATCACCAACCATATCAAATTGGTGGATTTCTAATTTATATATCAATAATGGATATGTTAAATAATAGATTTTATAATGGTATTACAATATTTATAAATCTATAACTATAATGCTGTATGTTTTAAAATTTTTATATAATTTTATATGTATAACTATAGTTAAAAAAACTCAAAAAATTGTGGACATAAAAGATTACTGAAAAAATTATTAGGTGAAAGAGTCTTAAATAGTGCGTGATGCATTAAACCCTCATACCTCCTTTTTAATTTTCTTTTGTTGTCCTTAACTCTCAGTCATGACATTATTCCCTATGAGAGAGGCAGTATGCTGGAAAAAAGATGAAAAGTGGAAAAGAATGTTTATCTCTTGCTTGATAAATGCAAAAGTCATTTATTTTAGTTGTGAAATAGTCTTTTTATATTTAAAATAGTTTGTACTTTTATTTTTATTATTTTTTTAGAAGGCAAAATTCATTATGGGGTTCTATCCTGAGAAGAATGTCCTTTTTAGTTAATTATTTTATTTATTTACATTCCAAATCTTGCCTCCCTCTAAGTCCCCATTTGCAGAATTCTCTCTATCCCCCCTCTCTTTTGCCTTTGATAGTGTGCTTCCCATACCTCCCCACCAGGGGACATCAGTTCACTAGAGGATTAGGTACATCCTCCCCCACTGAAGCCAGACAAGGCAACCCTCTGCTACATATGTGCTAGGGGTCTCAGACCAGCCCATGCATGCTCTTCGGTTAGTGACTCAAATTCTGAGAGCTCCCAAGGGTCCAGGTTTTACACTGTTGGTCTTCCTATGGGGTTGCCATCACCTTCAGTTTCTTCAATAATCCCCCTAACTGTTCCATCAGGGTCCCAGACATTTGTCTACTGATTGGCTGTGAGTATCTTGACTTGTCTCAGTCAGCTGCTTATAAAGTCTCTCAGAGGACAGTCATGCTAGGCTCAAATATGACAGCATAATGTATTATCAATAATAGTGTCAGAGACTGGTATTGGGTAGGTCACTGTTTGGCCATTCTTTCAGTTTCTGCTCCATTTTGTCCCTGCCTTTTTGGGGGAACAGGCCAATTTTGGTCAAGGATTTTGTAGGTAGGTTGGTGTCACCATTCCTCGACTACAGGTCCTGTCTGTCTGTTGGAGATGGACTCTTCAGGTTCCCTATAATCACTGTTAGGTATTTTGGTAAAGGTCATTGACTTTTGGGAGCCTCCCCATCCCCAATTCTGGGACTTTCTAGAGGTTCCTCCTACCCCACAGGCCTCCAACACCAGCAGTTGTGTATTTCTATTTATTCTCCTGGATCTCTGGGCATCTCTCTTGTCTTGCCCCATACTTGATCCTAACAATTTTCACCCCTACCCCTTCCTCTCAGGTCCCTCCCTCCCTCTGCCTCACATGATTATTTTGTTTCCTCTTCTAAGTGGAATTTAAGCATCCTCAAATGGAACTTACTTACTTTAACTTCCTAGGGTCTGTAGGGTATATAATATGTATTCTCTACTTTTTGATTAACATCTGTTAATCTGGGTGTACATACAATACATGTCAAAGCAATTAGTAGGCATCCTTTATACAAATGATAAACAGGATGAGAAAGAAATTAGGGGAAAAATACACTTTACAATAGCCACAAATAATATAAAATATCTTGGTGTAACTCTAATCAAGCAAATGGTAGATCCATATGACAAGAACCTCAAGATTTTGAAGAAATAAATCAAAGAAGAGCTCATAAGATGAAAAGATATACCATGCTCATGAATCAGTAGGATTAACACAGTGATAATGATCACCTTACCATTATCTACAAAACAATCTACAGAATCAATGCAATTCCCATAAAAGTTCAAAGACATTTTTTTACAGACCATGAAAGAGCAATATTCAACTTCATATAGAAAAAGAGAAAACACAGGATATCTAAAAAAATTGTAAACAACAATAGAATATCTGAAGGAATCATCATCCCTGATATCTAGGTGTGTAGGCAGGTGAGAAACAGTATTAAATCCACATTGTATTGGTACAGGCAGACAGCTCAATCAATGGAATAAACTCAAAGACTTAGAAAAAATATCCACACATATATGGACACTTGATTTGACAAAGTAGCCAAAACCAAACTAGGGAAAAAGAAAGCATTTTCAATAAGAGGTGCTGCTTTACCTGGTGGTCTGCATGTAGAAGAATGCAAATAAATCAACATATATCATGCTACACAAGACTCACATATATGGAGATCAAGCATCTCAACATAAAGCCAGATACAATGAATCTAATATAAAAGAGAAAGGAGCAAATAGCCCTAAACTTATTGACACAGGAGAAATTTTATGAACAGAACACCAATGGCTCAATATCAATCCCATGTGTACAGTAAATCTTAAGATGTGACTATATTAAAACTCTTTGTAAAGTATATGTGACAATTTCTATAAAGATTAATTCTATAGTTTGACAACCTTAAGGATAGTATTTATGGGGACAGAGGAGGAGACAATATGTCTATAAACCTTCAGATTGCAAGTCATCTTGCCTGTAAAATATACTAGAGCAATGGTGGCTCAAAGATTGTAGGAGTAGTCAGTAAATGATTAGTCTACCTTGAGACTCATGCCATGAGACTAAGCCCATGCTCAACACTGCCTATATTTTTGTGGCCTAATGACCTAAGGTAGAAGCAAACATGACTTCTCAGATAAAAAGAATAAGTCAATGAAGTGCTTTCTAATAATATTATCATATACTTATAAATGAGTGCCTAGCCAAGTTGTCAACAGGGAGGCTTTTTATGTTAACTGATGGAAACAGATACAGAGATCCACAGCCAAATATTAGGCAGAGCTTAGGAATGCTGTGGAAATGGAAGAGGAAAGATTTATGGTGCTAGAAGGCTCAAGAATACAAGGAGAACATGACCTACAAATCAAGTATAAGCTGCAATTATGGGGTCTGCATGGGACTACACTAGGTCCTCTGTATATGCTGTTGTTCATCTTTGGGTTTTTGTTGGACAACTAATAGTGGGAGTAGGGGTATCTCTGGTTTTTTTTTTGTTGTTGTTGTTTTGTTTTGCATGCTCTTGGGATCCCTTTCTTAATCCTGTCTTGCCTTGTGGGTTTGTGCCTTGTTTTATACAACTTGCTATAGTGAGTCTAGTTAATGTTCCTGAGAGGTCTGAGGAAACAAAGAAACTGTGGATCCAGGGAAGAGGGGAGATGGAGATTAGAATAGACAGTGAAGGGTGGAGGTTCTGATTGGGAGGTAATATATGAGAGAAGAATAAATAAAAAGGAAATGAATATACAAATCAGAAATACAATATCTAAATAAGAACTATAGGATAAGGAAAAAGAAAATAAATAAATGCCTTGATAAAGCATTAATGCATTATGAGACAAGAGGAAATCTTCAGAAGTACCTCTGAGTTTATGGTGTATTGGCCATCTACTGTTGATTATGAAGCCTGGCCTTAAGAGTGGTTTGTATACCCATTAAAACTCTCTTGGAGAAAATTACTTTTTTTTTTTTTTCCGAGACAGGGTTTCTCTGTATAGCGCTGGCTGTCCTGGAACTCACTTTATAGACCAAGCTGATCTTGAACTCAGAAAACCTCCTGCCTCTGCCTCCAACGTGCTGGGATTAAAGGTGTGTGCCACCACTGTCTGGCTGAAAATTACTTCTTTAGCTCTAAGTTGTTATCCATTGCAAATAGCTTTTTGGTTTAAGATGTGGTTTTGCGTCTACTTCCACTCTTAGGACAGTTATCCCATTGAAGACAGGCCTGGGCAAGCACTGTGCATAGTGCCACAGTCTTTGTGAGTTTCATATGTGCAAATATTCATATATATATGAACTCTATATTTTTTTGTACTCTCTCTGGCTTTTATAATTTTTTCACCTGCTTGTCTGCAGAGTTTCCTAAGGTATGACAGAATGAAATTCATAGAAGCATCCCTGTAAGACTTAGTTCTACAAGGGCTTTCATTTTGAACATTGTCTAGCTGAGGATTTCTATCCATTGTAAAAGGTATCTTTTCTGGTGATGACTTAATCTATGGGTATTAGAGTAAGTTTGTAAGTTATTTTGAGTTGGCTTAGTACTATGTCCATTTAGTAAAATAATAATAGTAGGTTCTTTGCTAAGGACTAGCAAATATCTATATGAGTTCTTGGTCAAATAATTTTGCAAGATACAGATTTCATATCATAGAACAATTTTTAAATCTAATGAGAAAGTGGTTGGTCAATTCCCTGTCAATTTTACATTAGTGAGTATGACATGCAGGACCTGTTGTTAATGTTGCACATGGGGTTCACACCTTAATAAGACTAGGTATTTTACTTTTCTTCTGTAATAGCATGCATAGCACCTTCCAGCATTATGAAAACCAACCAGTAGAGATAAAACTTTCATATCCAAACCAACTTGATTTCTCCATTTTCTACTACTATTTTCAGCAATAGAAGCTTAATCTCAATTGTCAGAGGGTAGACAAAAGAACTGAACATAGAGTGTACTATTTTCCATTTTTTTTTGAAATAACTCCAAATAGCTCCAAAATAAGTAAACTATTCTTGGGATTTATATTTGTTAGTACTTGCTGCATACTATGGAGATTTTTGGCCCATTTTTCTATTGACTCCATTTTGACTCTTTTAATATATGCATATAGATATATTTGAGGAATATTCTAAAGTAGTATATTTCCAAAGGACATTTTGGAAAAAAATCTTCATTCAGTTAATTTAGTTTCCTTCTTCTAGTTTCTGCCTTCTCTTCACCCATGACAATTTACCTCTTCAAAAAAATTAAGATTAAAGAAAACAACCTCTTTAATGGCATTTTCTCCAAAATCAACTACATAATTTGTCACAAATCAACCCTGAATCGATACAAGAAGATTGAAATAATACCATGCATCTTATCAGATCGCCATGGCCTAAAGCTGGTCTTTAATAACAGCAAAAACTGCAGAAAGCCCACATTCATATGGATACTGAAAAAGTCTTTACTCAATGATAACTTGGTCAGGGAAGAAATAAAGAAAGAAATTAAAGACTTCCTGGAATTTAATGAAAATCTTTACCTATCATACCCAAATTGACCAACCACTTTCTCATTAGATTTACGGGACAAAATGAAAGCAGTGCTAAGAGGAAATTTCATAGCACTAAGTGCCCTAGTAAAGAAATGGGAGAGATCTTACACTAACAAATTAACAGCATATCTGAGAGCTCTAGAACAAAAGAAACAAACTCACCCAAGAGGAGTAGAAGGCAGGAATTAGTCAAATTCAGGCCCCAAATCAACTAAATAGAAACAAAGAAAACAATAAAATGAATCAACAAAACCAGAAGTTGAGTCAAGAAGATAGATAAGCTACTAGCCAAACTAACTCAAGGGCAGAAAGGCAGTATCCAAATTAAAAAATTCAGAAATGAAAAGGGAGACATAACAACAGAAATGTAGAAAATTAAAAAAATGCAACGGATCCTACTATTAAAGCCTATACTCAACAATACTGGAAAATCTAGATGAAATGGATGGTTTTCTGGATGGATACCACATACCAAGGTTAAATTAAGAGCACATAAACTATATAAACAAGCCCATACCACACAAGGAAATAGAAGTCATTATAAACCTCGCAAACAAAATAAGGCCAGTGCCATATGGATTTAGTGGAGAATTCTTCAAGACCTTCAAAGAAGACCTGATATCAATTTTCCACAAACTATGCCATAAAATAGAAATAGAAGGAACACTAGCTAACTTGTTCTATGAAGTCACAATTACTCTGATACCTAAACCACACAAAGACTCAATGACAAAAGAGAACTTCAGACCAAACGTGCTTATGAATATTGATGCAAAAATACTCAATAAAATTCTTGCAAATCAAATCCAAGAACACCTCAAAACCACCATTTATCACAATCAAGCTTCATCCCAGGGATGTAAGAATAGTTTAATATATGGAAATCCATTCATGTAATACATTATATAAACAAAATCGAGAAAAAAATCACATGATCATCACCTTAGATGCAGAAAAAGCATTTGGCAAAATACAACACCCCTTCATCTTAAAAGTATTGGAGAGATCAGGAATTCAAGGGTGACCACTCTCCATGTACTATTCAATATAGTTCTCAAAATAATAGCTAGAGCAATAAGACAACAAAAAGAGATCAAGAGATTACAAATTAGCAAAGAAGAAATAAAGGTATCATTATTTACAGATGATATGCTGATATACATAAATGACACCAAAAAATTCTACCAGAGAACTTCTCCAGCTGATAAACAACTTCAACAAAGTGGCAGGATATGAAATTAACTGAAAAAATCAGTAGCCTTCCTTTACACAAATGATAAAGAGGCTGAGAAAAAAATTATGGAAACAACTCCCTTTACAATAGATACTAATAATATAAAATATCTTGGGTAAATCTAAGAAAACAAGTGAACGACCTATATGACAATAACTTCAAGTCTCTCAAGAAAGAAATCGAAGAAGATTTCAGAAAATGGAGAGATCTCCCATGCTCATAGACTGGCAGAATATAGTAAAAATAGCCAACCTACCAAAGGCAATCTGTAGATTCATTGTAATCCTGCAATTCCCATCAATATCCCAACACAATTCTTCAAAGACATGTAAAGAGCAATTCTCAAATTTATCTGGAAAGGCGAAAAACCAGAATAGTGAAACAATTTTTTTTTTTTGAGACAGGGTTTCTCTGTATAGCCCTGGCTGTCCTGGAACTCACTCTGTAGACCAGGCTGGCCTCGAACAATTCTTAACAATAAAAGAATGGCTGGGGAACTCACCATCCCTGATTTCGAGCTTTAATACAGAGCAATAATGATAAAAACTGCATGGCATTTGTATAGAGACAGACACATTCATCAATGAAATAGAATGAAAGACCCAGAAATAAAACCACATACTTATGGACACTTGATCTTTCACAAAGAAGCCAAAATTATACAATGTAAAAAAGAAACCATTTTCAATAAATGGTGCTAGTCTCACAGGATGTCTGTATTAGAAAAATGAAAATAGAACCATATTTGTTACCTTGCACAAAGCTCAAGTTCAAGTGGATCAAGGGCTTCAACATAAAACCAGATACACTGAACGTAATAGAAGAGAAAGTGGGAAAGAGCCTTGAACTCATTGGCACAAGGGGAAATTTCCTAGCCAGAACTCGAATGGCTCATGTTCTAAGATCAAGAATTGTTAAATGGGACCTCATGAAATTAGAAAGCTTCTGTAAGACAAAGGACATAGTCAATAAGTCAAATCAGCAACCTATGAATTGGGAAAAAACTTCACTAACCCTAAGTCTGATAGAGGGCTAATATCTAAAATATATAAAGAACTCAATAAGCTAATCACCAAAACACCAAACAACTCAATCAAAAAATGGGGTATAGAACTAAACTGGGATTTCACAACAGGAAGAACCTCGAATGACTGAAAAGTACCTAAAGAAATATTCAAAGTCTTTAGTGATCAGAGAAAGGCAAATCAAAACGACTCTGAGATTCTACCTCACACCAATCAGATAGGATAAGATCAAAACCATAGGTGGCAACACATGTTGCCAAGGATATGGAGAAAGAGGAACACTTCTCCATTGCTGGCGGGATTGCAAACTGGTGTAACCACTCTGGAAATGAATCTAGATGTTCCTCAGAAAATTAGAAATAGATCTACCTGAAGACCCAGCTATACACTCTTGGGAATATACCCAAAAGATGTCCCACCATGCCACAGGGGCAAGTGTTCCACTATGTTCATAGTAGCCTTATTTGTGATAGCCAAAAGCTGGAAACAACTCAGATGTCCCTCAATAGAAGTATGGGTACAGAAAATGTGGTTCATTCACACAGTGGAATACTACTCAGCTAATAAGAATGAGGATATCCTGAGTTTTGCAGACAAATGGGTGGAACTATAAAATATCATCCTGAATGAGGTAGCTCAGACCCAAAGTGATATGCCTGGTATGTACTCACTAATAATTGAATGTAATCCAAAAAAAAGTTACATAATACCTAAGATTACTGTCCTCAGAACTCAGAAAGGTCAACAAGCTGAAGTACTGAAGTGAGTATCCCTCAGTCCCACTTGGGAGGGAGAAGAAAGCAATCACAAGTGGGGAGGGAGAGAGGGATGGATAAGGGGTGAGGCAGAGGGGAACTGAATCTGCTATTGGTTGAGGGAAAAGGACTGAAGCCCTGGTGGCCAGTAGAAAGAATAGAAACAGGCAACCTTGGGAAATAGGAGGTTGGGTGAACTCACCAGAATACACCAGAGAACTTGGAGGTGAGAAACTCTTATGAATCTAAGGTAAGGGACTTAGATGAAATGTCCAACAGTACGTAGAGGGAACTTATAGAGCCCACCTCCAACAGGAAGACAGGACATCAAGTGAGGGATGGAGTTGCCATCCCACAGTTAGAACTCTGACCCATAATTGTTCCTGTCTGAAGAATTACAGGGATGAGAATGAAGAGGAGACTGAGGAAAAGAAGGTCCAGGGACAGGCTTAAAGTTGGATCCAGCTGAAGGGTAGGTCTCAATATCTGACACTATTACTGAGGTTATGGAGTGCTCACAAAAAGGGACCTAGCATAACCCCACTCCACAAGACCCAACAAGCAGCTAAAAGAGCCAGATGCAGATATTTGCACCCAGCCAATGGACAGAAGCTGCTGACCCCTGTTATTGAATTAGGGAAGGCTGAAAAAAACTGAGGAGAAGGGCGATCCTGTAGGAGGATCAGCAGTCTCAATTATTCTGGACCCCTGAGATCTCTCAAACACTGGACCACGAAACAGTCAGCATATTCCAGCTGATATGAGGTACCCAATACACATACAGGAGAAACTGCTCTGTGTTCATTCAGAAATTATGCACCTAACTCTGAAGGGACTGCAGGCCCCAGGGAGTTTAGATGCCAGCTGGGGTGGGAGGTGAGGACAACCATATGGAGACAAGGAGGTGAAGAGATATGTGATATGGAACAGTCAGAGGTTGGATGGGGGAAATAAAATATTGAGTGTAAAAAATTAATTAGTTTTTAAAAATGAAGAAAAAAACCAACCTATTTAAAGGTATGAGATGGAACTAAACAGGGGTTCTCACAAAATGAAACAGGAAGGGATGAGTAGCATTATAAAACATGTTCAGTACCATTAGCCATCATGGAAGTGAAAATGAAAATTACTTGATATTTGATTTTACTGCAGTCATAATGGCTCAGGTAAGTAAATAAACAACAAAAAACCAATTATGAAAACTGTTGTCTTCAGTATGGGATCATAAAACACTTTTGTGTTGTTAATGATAGACAAATTGGCCCATCCAATGTTGGGGACAGGATACAATGACAGGAACTGCCTGCCGTAGACCAGGATAGAGACATCTCAGAAGCCTGCAGCAGCTCCTTGTAGAAGAAAAGGACCCTGAGAAAGTAGGAGACACATCCCTCCAGAGGACCTGGCATCTGAAATAAGGGACTGCCTGCAGTAGGCCTGCATGGATACATCTCAATAGCCTGTGACAGCTCTTTGTAAAAAACAGTAGTCCCTATTTCTCCTAACCTTAGCCCTGGACAATGGCTGAATAGATTACATTTGTACATGACTCATTTTCAGTTGGCCTTGGTGTTCATAATTATTCTATTATACCTGCTTTTTTACTTCTTTCTCCTGCTTTGAAGAATTCTATGAAACTAGATGTTCCCTGATGTAATGATTCTTAAACAATTAAAAATTGAGGCATGGTGCATAGCACAGTCCTAATGGCCTAGGTCCATGCTATATGTTCTCATGTTGGAAACAGTGTAATAACTGCACTATGGTAGTTTCAGATTAATGTTTGATTTGGAAGTTTGAAGAAATTATTAGAAAATGAAGTGAAGCCAACATTGGGACCCCAAGAAAGGACAAAATTGTTCAAGTTATGAAACAATTTTTGCACAATATTTGATAGTGGTTCCTGGATAAGTAAGTATAGAATATGTAAAATCTTATATTAGTAAAACTAAGTCAAATACTAGGACTCTTAGAAGATTCATTGTGTGCAATGTACAGGAGCAGAAAGCTAGCAGAACTACTTAGTTAAGAGTTAACTTGATTCTTTCTGGCTACTGCCTGGCAGTTTTGCCCATGTCATTTATCATTAGAGCTTCATGAGAAAGCACATGTAGCTGGTTTCAGAGCTCTTAGCTCTGAAGTATAATAAGTTAAATGATAAAATTTAAATAATGATAAGTTTACAACTATTATTATTTTGGCTATAGGCCTGGGATTAGGGAAACTTGAAACTTTGGGGAACAATTGTAATTTTTGATTCTTTGTGGGATGTGATTATTCTTTTGAATTTTATTTGACAATGATTGTACAATGTCTTTTTTATCTGCTTTTGGAGTATCAATACAAGACTGGCACAAGAAAAAATTGAGCAAGCATGAGAAGAGCATGTGAAGAGCAAGTGAAGAGAGAATGTAAAGTGTGAATGAAGAATGTGAGTTGTGTATGGAGAGTGTGTGTGTGAGTGAAAGGAGAGTACATGACCGTGTGTGTGTGTGTGTGTGTGTGTGTGTGTGTGTGTGTGTGTTGCATGTGAAAAGTGTGTGTGAGAGTAAAATGGGAATGCATAGAGGTATGTATGAGTGTGGGAGTTCAAGAAAAGCAGAGTGCACAGGAGAATGCAGAGTGTGTGCAGCCTCAAGCAGTGAGTGTATGAGTGAGAGAGAAAGAGAGCAGACAATGAGAGAGAAGAGAAAGAAACTTTAAGCCTTGAAAAATTGCCTGTTAGCTTTGTCCAAAAAGTAGTCTATGTATATTTATTATGTATACTTCCAGATATCCCTGCTTCCAGTTGAGAACTCCGATCCTGTGTCAAGACTGGACCCTGACAATCCAACATGAAAATTGATGTGGATGTTCTTAACAAACCTGTAAATAGTTCTACCTTATGATAGAGCTATACAATCCTTTAGCTACTACTTTAAAGATTCTATATCCTATGGTAGACTTACCTTCATCTCTACATTTATTGCTTTTCTATTTAAGTTAATCAAAAATGCAAACTGCTTAGATGACTCACAACTGATGAATACATATTGGATATTGTAATATAGTTTTGTAATGAATATTATTAATCCTTGAGAAACTGAAATTATGAAATTTGTAGTGAAGTCAATGGACCTATAAACAATCATGGGTTATGTAGCCCAAAGAAAAGACAACCATTATATAGTTTCTCTCATTTGTGCATTGTAACTTTGAATATTGAGATTCATTAGGAATCATTCAGAGTCATGTTTCACTAGGAACATTTATAAAGGTGGGAGAATTATCAAGTGCCCCTTTGGAGAGGTTTTTAAAAGAGTTGAGGGAGAATATATTGGTAAAACTGATTTAAATTTTACCCCAACCTGCAGGACTTAATGGGGTTCTCGAGAAGAGGGAACTACAATGACAAATTTGGGACCAGGAGACAAGAAAGAAGGAGATGAGACAAAGTATTTTCTGATCAAGTCTCAATTTACTCTAGGGAAAAACACTATTTAAAGCTCTAGACCTCAAAGGTATTTACCCAGGTGCACGTGCCAAACCGACATTATTGTTTGGTTACACATCAGCATAACTGGAATGTCCGTATCATAAAATATCCAGAAAGGAGTGTACTCATTGTGAAAAGTCTGGAGAGGAATGCCCTCATTGTAAGGTGTCCGGAAATCCCTTTACCTTAAAATGTCCCGAGTCATTTACAGGGATGCAAGCAAGATAGTGGAAGAGACAAAAGAGTGTTAGTTTATAGGTGATGGCCCAGGGCCAAGACGGAGACTAAGATGCCAGGGGCTTTTGGGCCCCAACAAAATTCAATTATGAAACATCAAAATTCTTAATGGTTCTTGTAAAATGAATATTACTGTGCAAAAGTGAACAAATCCATTTAATCAAATTTAAATTCTAACCAAATCTACCACATTGGATTCATTTTGTAATTCCATTAAAATCTCATATTACTAAAAATACTTTCAATGCTTTCCATCATTTTGATGGATAATGAATACTAAATATGCTATGATTAAATTGGGGAAGATATTAAGAAATATCCCAGAAAGGTATAACATTATTTTAATAATCAATATTCAGGTATTTTATATTTTTAGTCTTCTGTAAAAAATATGAAAAAAAACAGTTAAAATTCTGGAAACATTAATGAAACTTGAGTAGAATGATATATGATTGTTGGGGATATCCCTAGAGCTAATCATATTTGATGTTAATTCCATTCTTATGTGAGGGGGTGAGAAAACGAAATGAGTCAGCACTTAGGTGATTTCCTGTAAACCTTCTTCCCACCATAATTGATAAAATAATGGCTAGAGCTGGTGATTGGGCAGAGAACAATGGGAAGGTAGATCTGAAGGTTGTGAGAGAAAAGGAGAGAGAGAGAGGACTACAGAAGAGGAGGTGGAAGGAAAGTGGAGAAGAAGCACCTGCCCTGGAGAAACTGCAAGTTATAAGGGGTCTCATAGGTGGGGAAGATGGTAGTTTACTGTTAGATCAGCCCAATCTAGGTGCACAGCTTGTATTCATATTAATTGAATTATGTTTTCATTGCTGAGACATATTTGGGTTGGAGATTTACTGCACCATTTGATGTTTTACATTTTCATAACATTTTAATATATATATGCTGTATACACTTCATAACACATAATTTTGCCTTGCAGATTGATGGTATGACAATATAGAAAGAATAAGTTGAAAATCAATATAAATATATAGCATACGCTTAAGGCCTGTACAATAGAAGGAAGTGGAAACAAGATATTTGAATAATATAAGGTGGGATATTGGTACCATAAAGTACAAAACACAAATTGCTCCCCTATAGTCTCTTAGGATGTATACTCTTGAGGTCAAAATGATGAAGCAAGTGCAGGTCTAATGAAAAGCTTTGGATTTAAATCTCTCAGGGACATGTCTTCTGCTAGGAGGCAGTCTGTGATGATCCCTCATGAAAAGTCTGCTATGATGATGTTCCTACATGACCAGGACTTTGTTCATACAGTTGATTTTTAAATACACACATTCAAGATGTATAAAGTTGGATTATAGATTGGCTGCTACAGCATCCTGGTCTTTATGCTGATCTGTGGCAGTCAGAAGTCAGAGACCCATCCTTCTGTAGCAAGTGCTTTAATTATTGAAATATAACTTCAGACTTCAGAGATACTATTTCAAAAATTTCTTAGGTGTAACAGTTTTATCTAAACTTGTCATTGATTTTTCCACTTATCATCATCTCTATCAGATTTATGAACAACATGGAAAAGAGAAACCAAACAGCTTTTTTAGGATTCCTTCTTCTGGGACTGACAGAAGACCCAAAACTGCAGCCTATCTTGGTCAGTTTGTTCTTTTCTATATATCTGGTTACCATCCTGGGAAACCTTCTTATAATCTTGATTTCCATCTCTGACTCTCATCTTCATACCCCTATGTACTTATTTCTGTCCAATTTATCCTTAAATGACATCTGTTTAAGCACAAGCACGATTCCAAAGATGCTGGTGAACATACAAGAAAATAGTCAGAGCATCACATACAAAGGCTGCCTCACTCAAATGAGCTTTGTTTTAATTTTTGGTGGCATGGAGAACTGTCTCCTTGCAGTAATGGCTTATGACCGCTATATTGCTATTTGTCACCCCCTGAGGTATACAATCATCATGGAACCCTGTTTTTGTGTCCTATTGATTCTATTGTCCTTGCTCATTACTGTTGTGGATTCTTTGATGCACAGCCTTATGGTGCTCCGACTGTCATTCTGCACACACCTAGAAATATCAAATTTCTTCTGTGAACTTCCCCAGATCCTCAAGTTGGCCTGTTCTGATACTCTCATTGATAACATATTGATCTATCTTTCCTCATGCATATTTACTGGTATTCCTATCTCTGGAATAGTTTTTTCTTATGTTCACATAATATCTTCAATTTTGAGAATGTCATCATCAGAAGGAAAGCACAAAGCCTTTACCACCTGTGGGTCTCACTTGTCAGTTGTGTCCTTGTTCTATGGAACAGGTTTTGGGGTATATATTACATCTATTATAATGGATTCATCCAAGAAGACTGCAGTGGCTTCAGTGATGTATTCTGTTGTACCTCAGATGCTGAACCCTTTTATCTATAGTCTGAGGAACAGGGACATGAAAGAAGCTGTGAGGAAATTCTTCAGTCGTATGGTTTCTCTTCTATGATATTTCATTTATTGGGACATCAATATCTAGAGTAAGGAAACTGATACTTTTTCTTTTACTGAGCTAGAATATACACTCTTTTCATATGCTATGCTTCTAATAGTACAATATAATCATTGTGCTTTAGTTGTGTCAAAATTTCACAATTATTTCATTTTCTGTGACTATGTGACAAAACTATGGTTTTATACATAGTTTATATTCCCAGGTTCCACCAAACCATTCTGAACCATATATTTTTGTTTTAGAAAATATTGTTGAAGTACAGTCTTAGCATTGGATATATAAGAAATGAACTAGTTAGGAAAATACTGAAGCAGTAGTAAGCTTTAACTTAAAAGTAGACAATAGTTTTCGCCCGTGTACAACTGGGTTCATAGAGATATCTAAGTAGCAATTCTATGTTGAGCAATGATATAGACATTTATTCTTATGAAACTGTTAATATGACATAATAGTCACAGTGTAAGTGCTTGTGAGGTAAACATCACTCAGAAAATTCAATTCATTATGTATTGAATTGATACATTAATGTAATATTAGTTGTTTTGGATTATTTGGGGAGAAATATTAATGACCAGTGATGGTATCTTCAGATATAACTGCACAAAGAATACCATAGTATAGTGAATAAAGTTGTTTTATTATACGAAATTTCACCCTGGAGACTATGTTTGAGGGAATTTTGGTTTCTGTCAGTCTTCTATGCAACTATTCCTCTTCCATGTATGGGAAATAGTATCCAAATTCAACAGCAGTTCCTGGTTAGGGTAGAATGTTTGATTTCATTCTTAGCACTTTGCATAATGTATAAATAACTTAATAACCATTTAAAATTTGACGGAATGGTGATATGCACAGAGGATATGGAAAAAACAAGCTTGGAGGCACAATCAAAATAAAACATTTTCTTATTTGGGCTTACAATACAGAAGAATTATTTTTCAAAGCAGAACTTCTTAAACCTTAAAATTTGTGGGAGGACTAAGGAGATCACCGAAATTGCAGGATTGTTGAGGCAAATTTGTAGAGTTGATTTTCATTAGGGCTAGATATTAGGGTCCAACACCTGACATTCTTAATAAATCCCAGGTAATTTTGTTGCTTATGTGAAACAAGAGACTGTACAACTTGTTCGTTTATTTTACATTATCACCAGTGTTTTACATGAGGTTGAAGAAATCATGTGGAATTCAAAAGCCAAAGAGCTCTTCCACTATTCCTTTTTGAGGGACTTACAGATCATTTCAAAACTACACTGCCTAATTTTGGGGGGTCTGTTCCTTCCTAGATACTTGTTTACTATGTAGTATATTACAGACAGAGTAAGAAATAACATTCTTTCACATAGTATATGTAAGCTCAAGTGGGCAGCCCTGAACATATGTACATATAAACAATGCTAAATGGATTTAGTAGATTGTATATACATGTGTATATATACATGTAATAGTATACATGCATACATTTATGTACAGACATGCAACTATATATGTATATATATTATATGTACACATATGAATATATATATATATATGTATATATAAGCATATAGTAGCAATAAAGAAAAGTTCATGAATTAGATAAGGATGGAAAACATAAGAAGAGTTGAAGGTAGGCAGAAGGGATGGGAGTGATATAGATGCAGTAATCATACTTATACATTCTAAAAAATTATAGATACTTAATGAACTATTGAGTGTAAGATATTTCTTACTAGATAAGGGTGCTTGCTTTTCTCTTCTAGAGTACTTGAGCTGATTCCTAGGACCTACGTGACAAATTCAGCCATTTGTAACTCCAGATCTGACTTGGAATACAGATGTACATGACGGCAGCACACCCAAACATAAATGTAGATTTTTAATATTTACTGCTACATATATAAAATAAAATTTCAAAATTAATTAACTATAAACATAACAGAATGAAGGAATCTCAAATAAATTCAAGAGAAAATGGAAATATTTTACTAAGGGACAAGAAGAGTTATCTCATGGATATGCTACTATCTGTTTTGATTAAGATTTTTCTGATGTATACACACATCTATACTTACAAATGTATATGTATATATATACCTATAAAGATATAATGTCAAACATAAAATCAGAGAGATTAAATATGTGATGCTTATTTCATATAAATTATACTTTAGTAAAATTATTAAGAATAGATATGTAATTTTGCATTTGATTATGTGAATATTGATGATGTGGTAACTATTGAAGGTAAAAATAATGTGGCTAATCAGAATCTATGTTCATTGTTCTATTTGTAGTACTAAACATGAGATTTTTTTCATTTCACCATACATTTCTAATTTTGTGATTTATGTCTGTATTAGTAATAAATATAAATAGTCATACAAATAAAATAAGTAAACATTAGTGTGTGGGTTGTGGTTCATCCTTAAATATGTCAAAAAGAATGATAAAATCCAAATAAAAGTGTAGATAGATATTGACATGTACTATACAAAGTATGTGGAATGGCAGTGATTTAGAAAGAAGAGAGGGAACAAATGATATCTCTAGGGGCCCTTCAAGTAAGAAAATTAGATTAAAAAAGTAAATCATGTAGACTTGCTACAAAAAAATCTATGTTGTTCTGCAATCATGTGTGACCTACGAACTTCTTTAATGAGGGAGCTTTAAATATTTAAGCCCCAAGGACCTCAGTGCCCAAAGATAGTCTACTCATTGCATCTCATTACTCACTAGAGTTGTTAAATTCACAGTGCAGCATTCGAAATCCCAAACTGAAAAATTATCATTTCTACTCGGGACTATATAATAAGTTGTTTATAAATAAGTTCCCTCAATGCATGCTGTCTTGCATCAAAATTTCTTTTACTTAATTTTTTTTTGAGAACTTCATTCCGAGTACAGAATTTATATCACTCCAGGCCATCCTTTCCTTCACTCTACTCTTAACTAACCCCCTAATTTTTAAAGCTGTTATTTTATATTCAGATTTAGGACCTATTGGAAGAGGGAAGTAATAGAAGGCAATGGATGGTGGAATAGGATAAAAATATAGTATATGTAACATATGTATATATGTACATATATACATATATAGTAATATAATATAAAGATTTTAAATTACTAATCAATTTTTAAAGTGGTCTATATCATATTACATACTTGTGTTTCACTCCAATTTCACTATATTTATAAACATGTTCCTTTATTGACCTACAATTTATATTTCAGCTTATTTAAGCATTAATCATTTTGGTATATATTTCTATGTGATTATATATAATTCATATATGTTCATATAAATATATTCTATACTTTAACAGTCTTTCCATTTGTGAAAGGATAAAATAATTGCTAATATAATAAGATGTTGGACATATCAAATTGAGCAACTGGAGGAAATGTACAAGGACTGAGAAGCTACTATTCACATTACCTTTATTTTTTTTATATTTCCTTGTTTGTATGTTGGTATTGAGAGATGACTATATGTTCAGGATTCTCAAAGAGTCTCTCATTGTTGCACTCAATTATTACCCAGAGGTAAAACTTGTACTGCTGAAGATACACTTGAGACACAGTGCATAGAGACCTCTGACCTGGAACTGTTCTTCATCCCTCTCCCTGAGGACTAGCTTTCATGGTACCCATAAGACCCCATACAAACTTCCATAGAAGAGAAGAAATAAAATGTCCTATCTAGCTATAATACACAAGAACAATATTACTTTTAGACAATAAGAATCCAGGCACTGTGGCTCAGAAACTTTAGTCACAGACCCAGGAGTAGAGGACAGCGTGTTTTTATGTATTTGAGAGTGGCTAGCTTTATTGTGAGTTCTGGGCCAGCCAAGGCCAGCCAGGGAGACATTATTCAAAAATAAAACAAAATAATTTAGAAATTAGAAAATGACATGTACAGAACATAAAGAAAACTAAAGATAAGATCTTTGGAAACACAAAGATTCAGTTAGTCCTTGCAAAGGTTGTCGGAATAATAGACAGAATTCTGTGGTTTTCTGGGAAAGGAAAAAGTATTCCTCATGTAATTGAAGTGATAGAAAATAAATACACTTTTTTATTTTGTTGAAAATATGTTTTTCATACAATAAATTCTAACTACAACATCCCCTCCCTCCACTCCACCCAGCTCTTCTTCAATACCCCTTCTTTCCAAATCCTACTCATTTCTCTTTCTCATTAGAATGCAAATATATATCAAAAGGATAAAAATAAAATATATTACAACAAAATTAAACAAAAATAAATTATAATTGGATAAAACAAACAACAAATATTGAGAAAATAATAAAAGCAGAGGCAGAAGAATGAGATACAGAGGTAGAGATCCACTCACTTTTATATTCAGAAATCTGACAAAACCACAAAACCAGAAGCCATAATGCATATGGAAAGGACTTGTATGTTTAAAATTAAATGAAAGTAAGAAGCAAAAAAATGAGATAAAGATTAAAATAAAAAAGAAAAAAAATGTCCTACTGTCACATGAGATAATAATCCTCCTAAAAGGCCATTAAGTTTGTTTTCTCTTGGACATGTTCTGCTAGGCCTACTGTTAATAGTAGTTTATGCTGGGTAGTGATGGCAAACAATTTTAAGTCCAGCACTTTGGGAGGCACAGGCAGGCAGATTTCTGAGTTCAAGACCATCCTGGTCTTCAGAATGAGTTCCAGGACAGCCAGAGCTAAATAGAAACCCTGTTTCAAAAAGATAATAATAATAATAA
>JADRCD010220034.1:26169-40516 GCA_019843815.1 Montemys delectorum
AGTAGTAGTAGTAGTTGTTGTTGTTGTTGTTTATTTCCCCAGTGAGACTCCCTTATTGAAAACTAATTTTTTTATTTGTGAGTAGTTATCATTTGGAGAGAGCTTCCTATTAGGGTTAGGAGCATGTATCCATTTTTCATTTCAGCTATAAGACTCCACCTGGTACCTACTTGTGTAGGCCCTGTGTATGCTTCCTCAGTCTCCATGAGTTTACATGTACATTGATTATGTTGCTGTAGAGGGCTTTGTTTTCCTGGTTCTCTGATCCCTCTGGCTTTTATCCTCTTACCACCTCTTTTTTCATGCCATTTCCTGATCTCTTAGGAGAGATGGAAACATCACATTTAGGACATGTTCTGAGAGTTGTTACTCTTTTCCCGCAGTCAGCTTTGGCAAACTCTACTTCTTAGCACCTGCTTTAGGAGAAAGCTTCTCTGATATTGACTTAGCAAGGCACTGATCTATGATTATGTCATAGTGTCATTAAGAATAATTTTATTCCTGTGTTCTTTGATGCCTATTCTTGCGTATCAACTTAACTACATATAGAATTCAATAAAATCCAAATGGCTGTGCACAACTGTGAGAGAGTTTTGCTTAATGAAATAATTGGAAACATGTAGAGTCACTCTTAATTCAGATCAGTGAGGTGGAAAGATACATCTTTTATCTGAGCAACAATTTCTCCTGGCCACCTATGCAAAAAACATGAAAGAAGAAAGCTGATACTCTCTTTATCTCTTTATGTTTGCTCTCACTAGCAAGTCTATTTCTCTACTTTCATTAATACTTACTTCTTCAGGATTTCAGTGTATACTGAAAACCCTCCAAGACATCCAGTCTCGAGGAATAAACAGTTACTAGATTGTTGGATTTTCCATTGGCATACAACTATTTTTATACTAGCTGGACCTTACCCTTTAAGCAATTTTAATAATTCTGTGTTTGAATTTTTTAATGGGTGGTCATCCCAAGAAATGTTGTTATATTTGGGTTTCAGTGTTGGTCTTTGATGTTGGAAGTTCAGGTACTTAAAAATTACATTTAATATTTTTGTTGCTTTAAATTCACTTTGAGTATCAAAATTTGTCATAGTTAATGATCTCTAAAGGAACATAATTGATATAACATACATACATACATACACACACACACTTACACACATGCACACATATAAATACAGGCTGTTGTCTAATTAGTTTAATTTTTGTCTAACAATGGAAGGTCCAAGTAGTTGTTTAATCCTGGAGACAGAATCTCTTAGCGAGTCACATGTATATTTCAGGATCCTATAGAAGTAGGCTTTAATGGCAGTTCGGTTTGGAATGAATTTACACCAATCAGAAAAAGAACAAGAGCTTTTTTCTTTTATGTTCTTTATATAAACCAGCAGAAAAATGTATGGTACGTATATAAAGTTAATAATCCCATCTCAAATTATCTGAATTCAATGTGGATCTTCTCACTTCAAATGATTTAATTAAGAAAAACACCTCATAGATGTGTCCAGGCACTTGATATTTAGTTATTCCAGGTATAGTCAAGTCAATAACAAAGTGTAAAGTTCTGTGGGAAAGATAGCTTTAGTAAAGTCTCTTTTATGAATATAGGTACCCTTGCATTTGGGATATAGGTATTCAGAATTAAGAATTTCTCTTGATAGATTTTTCCTTTGATGAATATGAAGTGTACTTCTTTATATAGCCTGATAAATTTGGTTAAAAGTTTATTTTACTGGATATTAAAATGGCAACTCCTGCTTTTTTCTTGGGACTATTTGCTTGGAAGATTTTTTTGTCCAGCCTTTTACTCTGAGATAGTGTCTTTATTTGTTATTGAAGTGTGTTTATTGTAGGCAGCAAAATGCTGGATCCTCTTAGCATATCTAGTCTGTTAGGTCATGTTCTTATAAGTGAGTTGAGTCCATTAGTTCTGAGAGATATTAAGGACAGGTGATTGTTAGTTCCTGTTAGATTTGTTTTTGTAGGTGGCATTATGTGCATGAGATTCTCTCCTTTTGGCTTTGTTGTAAGATGATTAATATCATGTTTTTCTTTGGTGTAGGTACCCTTGTTGTGTTGGAGTTTTCCTTTTAGAATCCTCTATAGGGCTGGGTTGGTAGCTAAATATTGTTTGAATTTGGTTTTGCCCTGGAATATTTTGGTTTCTCCATTTACGTTGGTTGATAATGTTGTTGGATATAGCTCTCACAGACTGAACCACCAACTGAACCAACCAGCTCACATAGGCTGGACATAGGTTTCCCTGCACATATGTAGCAGATGTACAAATTCATCTTCATGTTAACCATGAACAACTGGAGTGGGGGCAATTTTAAAACCTGTTTCTAGCTTGGCTGTCTGGTCTCAGTGAAAGAGGATGTACCTAGTCTCACAGAGTCTTGATATGTGAGGTTTGGGGGATACAAATGGGATGCTACCCTTTCAAAAGAGAAAGAGAGGAGAAATTTTGAAGGGGTTAACCTGGAGTGGGGACAGTGAGCAGGATGTAAAGTAAATACATTAAAAATTTTCCTAATGAAAGCTTAAAAACAAAAGAAAATGTTTAGAACTTTGAATATGACTGGTACTGTCATAACTCTCTAAATGTGACATGGATCTCTGCCTTAGACTGACCTATGAAACACAAATTTCATTTTCTCACTTTTATAATTGTAGCACCTTTAGAAATACTGAGGGATATTTCAGAGAAAAGGAGTAAGTAGGAAAAAGTGACATATGTTGGGCTATGGCACATTGTGAATCCCTGAAATTGTGAACTATAATAACCTTGTTAGAGTTTGGCTCAGCCCTAACACACATCTTTAAAGCAAGGGGCTATTATTTACTGTAAGAAATTACTTGTGGTGTGTCTCAGCCTTATTTTATTTTTATTTTTACTGAGATTTTTGTTTATTTTTTTAAGATTTATTTGTTATATGAATATACTGTAGCTGTCTTCAGTCACACCTGAAGAGGGCATCAGATCCTATTACAGATGGTTGTGAGCCACCATGTGGTGGCTGGGAATTAAACTCAGGACCTCTGGAAGAGCAGTCAGAGCTCTTAATCACTGAGCGATCTTTCCAGCCTGTGTCTCAGCCTTAACAAACACTTTTAATCCTATAACTAAATAAAATTACCTGAGGTCAAGAGACAGAGTTAGCAACCAGTGGACATAGAGTGAACATAGCGAACAAAAAGGAGGGACACTGAAAGAAAATTTTTCCAGTTTACAACCTCAGGTTTCACAGTGTGAACAAATATCATCCAAAAGACTAAATATAGAGGCTTGTGGTGGACTTCCTATCAGTTCAGCTTTTTCTTCTCAATATGTATTGATACTTAGGGTGGAAATTGATGGTGAAAAGTTTAATGAAGTAGGAAAATGGAACAAAGGATATCACAACTCTAGGGTATAATGGCTAAGAAAAGGAGACATATTTTCAAAGTCTAATGAGTAACTCTAATAGTACAATGTTGTACTATGAAAAAAAAAAACAGGAAATATCCACAGAGAAAAGGCATAAACTTATAGCACAGAAGGCAATATAATACTAACATCACCTTAAATTGTTTTTATACAAATAAGTCACATACAATATTTTTCATAATTATACTAAATGCTTTATATTATCTCTATCTATCTATCTATCTATCTATCTATCTATCTATCTATCTATCTATCTATCTACTTATCTTTTGCCTGTCTGTCTGTCTATATACCTATGAGTTTTATAAGTGTAAAGTTTAAATGAAATAATATTCTCAGAAAATCTGTGTATCTGATATCTATAAATGTATAAATCTAAGCAAAAACAAATCTTCATTAAAATTATACCATCAGTCATTGTTGACTGCTCATGTCTAAAATCTGGATGATTACAACACATTTACAATTAAAACTTAAGTCTAATACAAAATCCAGTTGAATTCATACTAAGTATGGACTGTACTTCCTTCCATTATTACAAGTGCATAAGCAACTCTGAACTTCAATATATTGTAAAATTTCTACCTTGCAGCCCTGTGGTACAGATGTTAATGAGCTTTGAATATTCACTCCCCTCGAAAGCATTATTTGAGCTACAATATATCCATAAATATCACATTTAAAAGTCAAAGTTTATATTAATGTTTACAATAAATGATATAATATTTATATCTTTGGTTTCATTCTATAAATTTTGTGTTCATTGATATTAACAGAATTATATGAGAAATGTCTATGTTCATTTTGACACCCATTTGATTTACACATTAGTTGATCTTAGGGTGTTTTCTGCTTTCTATGAAATATCCACATTAGCAATATCAAACTAAAATGAAATGTTATCATGAAAATTTCAATGCAGTGGCTCATATGAGGACAAAGAGGATACTAGACAAATGAAAAAATATTTATACCTTATACATATTTTAAAATGCTATTAGAAATTAAAACTATCTGAAGCTAACTTGTGAAGTTAAATTATAAAATCTAGAAGGTAATTTCTTGTTTCTTTATTGGTTTTCTGTTTATAATATTTATGTTTGGTGTTGTAAAGACAAAGAGTTCAGTACCACAAGAATTCTGTGTTTCTTCCTACACTATTCTTTATTTTACAGAGTCAAGTTTCTTTGAACACTCTGTAGACTTTGTCAAGAAAAATATATTGCATATCCTATAAAAGCTGGAAGGGAGAAGAATATTGCTGTTGTTTTTGCTGGGGAACAGCTGTTTCTGTTGGTAAGATTTCCATTTGGATTTAAAATAATTTAATACAGTTACAAAAGGAAGCCACAAAAGCAGTATATATTTGAAAGAAGGAAGAAGGCAGGAGAAATGAAAATTCTAACACCTTCTGGGAGGATAAGGGGTGGGGTTCTGTTCTCTAAGTGAGGAACAGAGGTCAAAGATGTTAGCTCTAGAATTATACAAGTTAAATGTAGTAAAAACATAAGCAGACAGTCATCTTCTCCAGAAAAAATGCTACTCTTTAAACAAAAATTGAAGGTGTGTTGTCTCTCCAAAGTTGTAGAGACTGTGTAAATGTGGAGAATGGCACTTGAAGTTTTACAGGAGTGAAAATGGGGATCTTTTAAGGTAGAAGATTCCATCTGTAAGTCAATTGTCCTGCATTCTCAAACTGGTATATACTACTGAAAGAGGAATGTTAATGTTCTTGTCAGAGGAGTCGCACACCCTAACAGCACATAACTGCTGTCAGGGAAGTAAATTTTCTTATCTAGAACTTCTGAATCTACATGAGGCTTTTAGTTCATTAGCCCTTCAAGAAGATCTATAAGAAAGCCAAGTGAGTTGTGAAAATCCTCCTTATGTTTTTGGACTGTATCCAAACAGAACGTAAAGAAAAGAAAGGAAACCCATACTTAGTGGTTGGCTACAGGTCTGCATTCAGAGGATAACCACTTCCAGATCCCAGAGTTCAATGGCAAAGGATTATCCCACAAACACATGGTTAAGAAATAGGAATAGAGACTGCTTATTAAGAAAGGAAATCACTACCCCATATAAGTGTTGGTTAGTACACTGAGGTTAAAAAGAAAATCAAAGATGTATTGGGTCCTGAAGTGAATATCCATTCATAGGAAATTTACATAAACACCACATTTGCACATCAAAGTCTTTTCTCATGAAGGCTCAGTTCCATAGGTGAAGAATTGCATCCAGTCTTCCACTGCACAGTGGTCTGAGCATGATTTGCTTTATAAAGCCCAGCTTGGAAAGCCCAGTATTTCTCTGGCAACTGGTATCATTCATGTATTAATCATATGTTTCAGTCTCTAGTGCCTTCATTATATCATCACATAGAAATGAGCAGCATATAAAGTTGTAGACATGTTAACTATTTTGATATTTTCTATTATAAACACATTTACTCAATCATCATAATGCCATCTGTAAAGTTACACAATTTTTACATATTAATGTCTTTAATAAGTTAGGGAAGTTAGCCCCAGTCTGCCTTTAGAGACTCAGCACCAACAGCTATGTCATTAGCTCCAACCAAATGCAACAATCACACCTTTTAAAAAGTACTTACCCTTTCTTACATTATTGGTAGTGAGCCTAGGTCTTCATGTATGGCCCTAACAACTGGAGCAGGGACTCTTTATGACTCTTGTCTGCTTTTGGATCCCTTTCCCCTAATTCAGATACCTTGTCTATCCAAAAATAGAAGATGCTTCTAGTCCTACTGCAATTTGATATACCAAGGCAGATTGATAACCATGGGAGGACTCCCATTCTTTAAGGAAGAAGGAAGGGGAAATGGAGAAAGGAGAGATGAGAGGGAGGGACTAGGAGCCGAGAAGCAAGGGTAAGTGTAAAGTAAATATATTAATCAATTAAGGGTGGGGTTCCTGCAATCATGGTCCACTCTTTTATTGTCAGTCTATTTGTCTTTTTCATTCTTTCTGTCCCTCTCTATGTCCTCTGCCTCTCTCCTCTATCTTTGCTCATAGACAGTCCTGTATATCTCACCCAATAAATCTATTATATGAGATCTGCTGTAATTTTTGCAGCATTCCTTGGCCCCTCCAGTCTGCCCAAGTACTTCAGCAGCATTATAATATTGGTCCCTACATTTGGTAGGGTATTCTGGTGTATGCATACACATCCTCCTCACATGTTCAAGCCACACTGCTACAATATCCCTTTTCTCCAACCCAACTGTGACACAGACACATTTTCAGGCTCACTTATTGCTGGCTATCCTATCCAACAGTGGCAAATAGTACATCATTTTTTAATTCAGTTCTTTTGCTTTCATTCATTCATTCATTCATTCATTCAAAAGTCCTGGTACCTAGTAGAGTTTCTACTCTGCCTCAGGCTAGCTAAGATCCTGTCCCTCATCTAGTTGATAGATGGCTTATGCTTTTCTTCTTTGGTCCCTGTGACCCCTGGGGATAACATGGACTTCAGTATGGGACAGTGGACCATGCCAGGAAACTTGGTAAGGTTGAGGGTGTTTAGAGTGCCTGGCACCCAGGCACTCACTTGAGACAATAGGTGGCTCCCTATTCCCTACTAGATTCTTGTCCTAGAGCATGTACCATACATCCTACATTGTCTGGGACCCAGGAGCCTTGGTGATCCTTCAACCTGAGAGAGAAATTGGGGTCCCAGTAATCAAGCAGGCAAGGAGTCAGCAATTGAAAAATTGGCAGACACAACACAAGGATGTGCAGGATCTGAATGTATATTCTCAAAATTAGGCATCAGACTTCTATGGTCATTACAAAAGAAAAAGAAAAGTCAGGTGGCTCAGCAGTCAAGGTACATCTGAGGCCATCTGAAAAAAACACAATGGGTCTAAAGCAACAACCACCTTTTCTGGACAGGTGCTGCACCCCTGGGCCAAGAGTGCTCAGGACATATGGGGCCCAGGGGGCTGTGGACCACATGAGGGTAGAGACTAGAATGCCTCCCTGCACAGCTCTCTCACAGCACAGCTCTCTCTCACACACACCAGGCTCAATGTCCAGCCCATTCTTATTAAAAGTCCAACTATGCTAATCTTTTGGGCTAGCAGAGATATACCCCAGGGGTCTTGCTAATTCCTGGGAGTGGCTCAGATTCTAACCTGGTCTGCCTTATGTGACTGAAAATGAGGATTCTAGTTGACCTTGCCCTGGGATTATCAACTTCTATTCAGTAAACTTCAATGCTCTACCTCCCTCACTATCTCCCTAACAAAGCTGGAGGCAATTAGTCCAAATGTGTAACATTCCCTACAAAATTCCAAGCCAGGGTTCTGCTAAGATATTGGAACATTGATGAAGGTCAGAGATAGATTGTCTAATTTTGTTTAGCTATTAGTAAATCACATCTTGGTGGGCAACTAGCATGCAAGATCTTCCATCGACTAATGCAAGGAAAAATATGGGCCATTTCCGAGTTAGGAAATGGCAAAAGGTTGCAGGAGACTAGCTTATTTTCAAGCTTTTTGTCTCATGAACTACTGTCACACAGACTTGAGTGGAGTATGTATGGCACCACATTGAAAACGTGACCTGTGGTCCTGTAGCCCAGAGCAGAGTTCTCTATGTTAATGAGGTATCTAGAGGCTCTGGTGTTTTAGCCAAAGAGCTTCTCTCTCCAGACATTTCTTCTTGTAAAAGTTATTTAATCTCCGGTCTACTCTGAGGAGGTGATATGTATCCATTTTCTATGATGAAAAATCAATAAGCACCTTGGAAACAAAGACTGTCTCTTTTTTCAAGATTCATCATGGGGAGCATGGAGAAGGCCTTTGCCTATGAACCTGTGCACGGGGAAGGTGTTTGCCTACTCAACTGTGCTGCCTAAGCCTCCCATACAAGGCCCCTCTGCTCTCCTACATAACCACCTAAGCTAACATAAGAACTTTTAGCTTCCAGCCCCAGGCTCATTGTTAGCACACAGGCCCACTCTATTCCCAATTCCCTAAGACATGGTGACATCTGGATGACCAGGAATTTTAGAGCCCCCAGCCCCAGATACCTCATCATAGGTCCATAGTTCCCCCTCAACCATTCATTTCCCACTACATGCAATTTCCAATGGTGACTAGATGGTTGAGAACCTCAGTTTCAGCCTTCCATATCTTTGACTGTGTTTTGCCACCCCCTGAGCAGTCTATCAGAGGTTCTCTCAAGCCCATCATCCTATAGTGACAGCACAGGCTAAATACAGCCTATTGGCTCCCCATGTTTCATCTGTCCAGTGGTTTCCACATCCCAGTACCAGGGTAAAATGCAAAACCACATTTCAGGCCTTGAAATTTACCTACTTGTTCACCTATGGGGATTAACATTCCAAATCCATGAACTTTTGCAATAAATCCTGCCTCAGTATTTCTGAGATAACTATCCAAATTTAGTCAACCAAGTGATGATGGGAATGGCAATGGATTTCTCATTCAATTTTCCTTTTTCTTCATTACAAGGCCTGTGTTTGTTTGCTTGTTTTATTGTTATTTTTGTTTCTGGTTGGTTGGTTGGTTGGTTTGGTTTTTTAGTGTGTGTGTGTTTTATGTATTTTTATTTTTGTTTTCCCCCAAAACTTTGTAAGTGTCTAGTCTTTAAATTAAAGTTGGTGGATCTATAAGTTTTCTGCAAAGTAGGTGCCTGAGGTGGGCCTAGTAGAAGAGGGAAAACAAAGGATCAGCCAAGCTGCAGTGTGCATACACCCAGCACATACCTGTTTTCATTTGTAACTTCTGATCCAAAACAAGTCTCTTAAGGTATGTATGTCTCATTTCTGCACCCAGGTGTATATCTTCCCTCTCTCTTCTTCCCTCCATTTTCTCCAGTCCACCAAGAGCTGCAGTCCTATCATTGGCAGCCTAGGACTTTTTATTTTTATTTTTTACTTCCTCACATTGGAAGCTACTTACACAAGCTCTATTTGTGCTTTCCTTGGCCTATACTTTGCAAATTTCCTTTCTTCTGGAAGCTTCTAGCAGTAATTCTCAGTTGCTGGTTGTTACTTCTTTTCACTCAATTGATCTTCTCCTTGTCCTATGCATAAGGGATCCTGGAGCCAGCTTCTATGTCCCTAGGGCTCCTACTGTAGGACCCCCAGAAAGGAGACCCTCACTCAAGTCTCAGGAGAGTGAGCGCCCAGTGAAACACGAGAGGCCAACTTGCTGCAAAGCACATGAGGTTTTTAATGGGCGGAGCTCCGAGTCGATTTGTATCCCCTGCAAGGGACAGTGGAACCGACCCCGAAGCTTGGTTCTTTAAGGTTTATATAGGAAAAGAAGCTGCAAAGAACAAAGAAACCAATCTTAATTGGTGGATTTTTTAAAAATAAATGTGATTGCAGGCGGGAGACTGTGGTCGGAGGCGGGAAGCAGGATAGCGGGAGGGGTCGAGTGCGGGGAACAGGATAGCGGGAGGGGTCGAGTGGTGGATTCCCAGAAACTGCGGGTCATGCTGACCTCAAATCATATCTCAGGACTCCAGATGGCCCATAACTCATGTCTTGTCCAAGCACGTCCTTGTATGCTTAGACACAATTTTTCTCTTGTTTTTAATTTCTATGCCTTCTTGACCTGTCAGCTCTTGTGATGGCTAACATTCTGTTACGGCAGGCCTATGCTGGCTTTTTAAATTTTTCCACTAGGTTTAACTATAGGTCTTATGCTTTAACAATCCTCTTTCACTACCAATGAGACTACTTTCTCTTTCAGCTCTGGCCTTCTACACGCATTTGGGTTTTTCTTCTAAAGACACTGATTTCCTTTTTTCTGAACTCTTCTGGCTATCTCTGGTCCAGGCTGCAGTCCTGCAGCTTCAGCTCCCTTTTACTTCTTGGAGATTTATGTATACCAATCAGAAATATTTGAGACATGTTCTTGCTACATTTGTTTAAAAAGAGATTGTGAGATTCCCGGAGGGACCTGTACACTCAAATCCCGGGAGCAATGACCCCACACACCACTAAGACATGGACTTGATGCAGTCTGCAAGAGGCTTTTTATTCCAGCTAGCTGAGGCGAGACTCATATCCCTCACAGGGGTAGAGGAGTCTGGCCCTGAGCAAGGTCTTAGGCATCTTTTTATTTCTGTGCAGTTGCTGGGGAAAAAGGGAAGACTCGGGTAAGGGGAAGGTATGGGGTGGTTTCTGATTGGTGCTGGCTCATGCTAGGGTCCAGGGGCAGGCTAGCCAGGTGGCAATTGTTTGGGGCCAGGTTGTTTCTGGGTTCTCAGGCCAGATTGTCTTGGTTTCCTTGTTTCTGGGTTGTTGGGAACTGGTCTCCCATTGTTTTTAAGTTCTGGGAGCCGGTCTCCCACTGAGTTTAACTAAGGGCTAAATTCCCACAGTACAGTTTGAAAACAATCTTACAAGATGCAATGTTCTCCTTGTTCTATGCTGAGGGTGGTTGATATATGTCAATGGATGCCCTCCCCTTTTTTTAGAAGGTGAGGAGGAATGGTTGGGGGAAAATGAGGTGAGAGGAACAAACCGAGAGGAAAGGAAGAAAAGAAAGCTGTGGTTCTGAAAGAAGTTCATTTTATGATGCTCTTTCTCTTCTTCAGTGGATTCAGATTTTATTTGAAAAGCTTATCCTCTGTACAGATCATTGGAAAAAAGATAAAAAATGGTCAACTATATTTCTAGTTCCTTACAAATCATAACAATTGATATTGCACAGATAGGTGAACCCCAAATATCTTATATATAAATTTGTTTTTGTTATAATTGATATGGGTACCCCACTTGTGAAGAATCAAGAAGGAAGCTACTGCAATAGCACAAGGTTAATTTTTTAATTGAAACTGGTATTCCAGGGTCACTCTGTAATCGGGAACAGAGTGACCCCGAGGAAACAAAGCTCTGAGTTTTTATACCATTTCAGAACAGAGTTTTACAGTTTACAACATGAGCTGGTTATACTTTATCTTTTTCATTGTTCTTTAGTTTCTATTGACCTTTCTCCTTCTGGTGAGGATAAGATACCTGTGACCTGCAGGAGGGATGGAGGAGATCCGCTCTCCTGGGTTTGTCTCCTGGAACCGTGCATTCCTTGGGGATGGGTGTTTGCTCTGTAAACTCCTTTAAAACCCCTTTGCCGTAAGGATAAGTTGACTTCCTTGTTTTCTGGTATCTTTATGGGGTATCTCCATTTTGCTTAATTTCTACATTCCCCCCTTTTCCTTGGAAATATCTCAATCTTGACATATAAGCTTATATTGCTGTATTTCATCCTGATTTACTTCCTGATATTGTTGTCTCAACATCATAATTTGTATCATACTGACACATTCCCTGATGAAGGTAACCAAATGATTTAGAATGCAAGAGCCAATGGAAAGCAATAATAAAAGTATAATCAGTGGTCCTGCAAGTGCAGAGACCAAAGTTAGCCAGGAGGAGGAGTTAAACCAAATTTCAAACCAGCTCTTGCTTTGAGTTCTTTCTCTTTTTCTCTGTTCTAAACCCTTTCTAATCTTGGCTAAATTATCTTTGACTCTTCCTGAGTGGTCTATATAGAAACAGCACTCTTCTTTCAATGTGGCACACAGACCTCTTTCTTTTAAGAAACAACAATTCTAATCCTCTCCTTAAGCCTTATGCTGCAAGGAAATATCAAATCCTCCTGTAGCTGCCCCTGCAGTCCCTAAGCATGGTTCCAACATAACTGCCAGGGTAACCCCTAACTCTCTTCTGCTTTTTTTACTAAGTCTCTAGCTTCAGGATCCCAGTAATTGAGGACATCTTCATGAGTGTAATATATCTATCTAGGTCCTATCTGGACCAAAACACAAAAGCCATGGTTGTTATTTAGAATCTCTAAACTTATACAGGTTGTAATTGAAGCACAGGCCCACCAGCTGTCTAAGGGTGGGAGGAGATACCCAGTTAGATTCTTTATCAGAGAGTATGAACTATTACACAAATGTTGATGGGTTTGTGGGATCTGACCTACACAAAGCCTTTTGGGGCAATCTCTTGCCCAATGCCCTTTCTCTTTCAGTACACACACTGGTCTTTAGCAAAGAATTCTCTTCTGTTGTCAGGTACTATCTTACTAGCTATCAAGCTTCCTAGCTTCTCTTCTTTCTTGTCTTATCTCACTTCAGCTTTCTAGCCTTTTATTCCTTCTGACTCTCACTCTAGACTCTATCTTTAAAAACTTTCTTTTAAATGTCGTATCTCTTCACTATGCCCTTTCACAGTCCTTCTGCAACTTTCTTTTTCTTTCTCCATTTACAAAACTTTCTCAGCTACCTGCACTAGTTCCCTTAATAACTCATTTTGCATCTCTTCTAACTTTCATAGTTTTTCAGCTCCATCAGAAATCCAGGAATGACTGAATAATAGAGAATATACAGGAAGCCTAACACAGCTTCCAAAAATGTTGCCAAGTGATAGAGACTGCTGGACACCTGAACTGTCCTCGATCTTCAGCCTTCTGGCCCGTGAATGTCTGAGAACAAGAACATTAAGGACTGGCCTACTCTGTATCAGCAGACATAAGCTGTCCTAGGCCTGTGTGTCCTTTTTGGACTGTGTCGTCTGCAGATGAAGAGGCAACTTTTGCCTGGTGGCTGTCTTGCCACAGCTGGAGCAGCTTCAATGATGTTCAATTTCTTCTGTGAGTCTGAGAAAGGGGTACTGTCAGGCACAGACAAGTCTCTAGCCAGATGAATAAATAATATAAAATGCCATATTCTGTGGATTTCTGATGTTTTCGAAAACCAACTATCTATGTAAAGTAATCTGGACTATTGTCTGTGAACTACTCTCAGTTATTTTTAATAAAATCTTGAAATCATCCTAACAATAAACTCAGAGGCATTAATCTTTTAATTTGCCCCTAAACTCACAGGTTTAAACATCTCAGATCTGTCTATAATAGTAATAAAAGAAGGACTAGATCTAAACCTTCTCTAATGAGAAAATAAAAGAACTACTTATAAGCCTACATACAACTTTTGCTGAAACCAGAATTCTCTTAACTGAGTATAGAAAACTTCATCTTTAGGTCTTGAAGTATGCCCAACAGACCTGTATAAGCTACACCTTTCAATCAATAAGAACACTATTGTAACAACAAATTCTCAATTTGAAAGCTCTTACTCATTTCTAGCATACCAACTTAAGATGTAAATGGTTTATAACACAAGCTTCTACTTTTACCAATTACTACTACAAACATAGGATACAAAACTCAAAATTGATCATATAAATGTTAAGGCAAACTTTCTGGGGATAAGCTGTCTATCTGAAGAAATACTCAAATACCAGACCAAATTCTAGTCACACAATGCTTCCAGTTTAAATTATCTATGCACCATTCAAATCATTTTCAGTGCAGGGTAAATATTATCAGAGTGTCCTTTTACCAAAGATAACATTGATTTTGTATCAAAGTAAATTCTGTACCAAATAGGAACATGTGACTTTAACTCAATAACAAATTATAAGGCTTTCTGTTAAATGAGATTATAGCCATAGAATTAAATCTGGCTGCTTTTCCTATTCTAAATATGACCATTTTACATTTTCTAAAAACACAACCTATCAACAACCCTCTCCAGCCCTAAATCCCAGGAAACCGGGTAGACAACTTCTCATAGCGTCTTCAAGCTGAAGAGGGGCATAGAGATATAAGGGGGGGTAGGAAGGAAAAAACGGAATTGTTCTTCTGATGTCTGTATCTTAACTGGATCAGGCTGAAGTTCAAGACACCAGGAGCTCAAGCAAACCAGTTTAGCACTTCTGATGACGGAAATCACCAAGGCTGTACATTTTCTGCAACATATGAATCTCAAAACAAATTTTTACTATCATTAAGACACATATATATATATATATATATATATATATATATATATATATATATATA
>JADRCD010220038.1:1289-21192 GCA_019843815.1 Montemys delectorum
GGGGGGGGGGGGGGGGGGGGGGGGGGGGGAGGGGGGTGTCTGAGATGCCAGCATGCATCCTCTCGACGCATATCACAAAAACTCAGGCGACTCCTGCTGGGAGCCAAGGCCTCAAGGCTAAACTTGGCCACAGTTCCAATATCTGCTGCTGAATCATCCTGTCCAGTCTGAGCAGCCTCTAGAGGTACCCTTTTACAGATAGTGAAACTGAGGCTTAGTGACTGCATTGTTGAACATACATGCTGAACCAAAGTTGGACCCATACCCATTTGCAGACCACTGTGCACCCTGTTCTGCTCTCTTCCCTCCCTGGACTCAGGCCAGCGCACTCTGCACACAAGGCCCTTCTTCAGCTTGAAGACCATGTTTTCAGCTATAGCCAGAATCTCTGAGTGGAGCTCAGTGGCCCTGACTGAAGGGAGTTAGGACAGGAAGAGGCTGAGACCAGGGTGGGGTGACTGCTGAAGCAGCAGCTTGGTAAGACTAGTCAAGGCCTACATCCTGATGCTACCTACCTACAGTCATGTCCACAGTAAGGAAGAGGAAGATGGGAGATGACTGGCTGGGCCACAACCAGTGAGTGGAGTGTCCTTGTGGGTCTTTGTTTCCTAACCTTCCCCTCTATAGCTACTGAAACTAGGAGCCCTGTCCCCCCATGCTCTGCCTCAGAGGTTTGACACCCCTCTGTTAGGCCTCTTCCCTGGCCTGGGGTTTCCATGGCTGAGATGATGGGGTATTGAGGCACTACCAGGCAAGGTTCTAACCTAGCTGCTCTCTGATCTTCACCAGACTTCAAGCTCCTATATAGAGCACAGGTGCAGTTTCATACCGTCCATGTTTGGAACCCATGGTGGCTCCTCAATGCCAGCTGGTCAGCCATGGCTCATGGACCTGCCCACAAGGCCCTGGAGCTACCTGTCTGAGGTCTGCAGGTGCTCTCCTGGCTACCTAGGCTCCTGTGGGACTTACATTTCCATAGATTCTTCTTTGAAAGGCTGCTGAGGCCCGAAGCCCCCAAGCTCTGCCTCAGAGTTAGTGTTCCTCAGCTATGCCTCTCTGCTAGCTCCGTTTCCACACCAAAGGCAGGGTTGAGCAGGGCAGGCACAGCTAGGAGCTATAGGCTGCTTCTCTCTTTTTTGTTTGTCTGCTGCCCTGAGATGCCACAGCACTTAATACAATAAGAGAATGTGTAGCAAACATTAGGCCTGTGAGGAAGGAAAGGAGTGACGTCCCTTGACGTCCTCAGCAAGGCTTTGGTGACACAACCAAGGGGACTAAGCCACAGGTAAGGAGAAAGGAGGGGTCTGCTGACCCAGCAGCACTTTTTCCTTTGGAGGCTTAAGAGCTATTAGCGTAGGTGACTAAGTCCCTAATCCTCCATTCAGTGCCCTGCAACTGCCCCCCCACCCTCACCCCACCACCACCCCCTGCTTCTGAAGGGCCAACATGGCTGCAGCTAGCCTCAGAGACAGCTTCTCAGGGCCCTAGCATCCAAGCATCTCACAGTTCCTCACTGGCCACACTCCTGTGTAGCATTGGTCTTTTCCAATGCCCCTGACTTGAAGAGAACTCAAACTGCACGTCAGCTAGACTGTGCAAACTTCACCGCTGCTGAGGATTCCTAGCCCGCAGGGACAGTGTATCTTGAATGCCTGCTGCTATGGACAAGAGCTGAGCACACAGAGAAGCAGGCTCTGCTGACCAGCATTCTGGATACACAAATGAGTGTGGATCAGGAGGACAACAAAATAGTCTAGGTGGTGTTGACGTAGTTAGTAAACAATATACGCAGTGGGACTGGGCCCTGATAATGGAGTGTGGTGGGGTTGGCTTTTCTTAGAGACCTGAAGGGAGAAGCAGAGGGACCGAGGCGATGAGTTTTATCAGTCTGCAGAAGCAGGGGGTCAGGAAGGTATGCCACTGCACTGGCCCAGGGCCTGCTTGGAACATCAAGTCATGCAAAGGAGCCATGGTGCCTTGATTGTACTGGCAGGGACAGGCTGTGATGCCCCAGACCCCCCAGACCCAGCAAACAGAGGCCCAGAGTGGGAAGTGAAGCGAGCCTTCCAGGGTATCGGGGGTGACACAGAGACACAGGCTCAAATCTGCCTTGGGTGCTTACTGCCCCATCTGAGCCCATGTGACTCAGTCCAGGCCCTGTCCTCTAGTGATTGTTGCTTTGATGAGGCAGATAGGCAGCCATCTCCTAAGAACTGTCTTTATGGGGGTGTGGAGGGTAGCAATAGAATTCTGTTAACTGTGTGGTTATAACCCTGGCTGTTGCTAATTCTGTGACCTTGGTGACCCACTGCGGACTCTAGGCCTCACCTCAGTCTATAAGTGCAGATACACAGTGCCAATAAGCTGTTAGCTTCTAGCAATGCTCTTAATTCACTCAGCTTGTCTCACTGCACCAACGCCCTGTACAGACTCCAGTGTCCCCTCAGCTCAGCGACAGCTTTCTACCTGTGGTACTGCCTCTGTTACCCGAGTTAGAGAGGGGCAATGCTCCCAGAGGTGACCTTGCTTTCCCACTCTCTCACTGGGTCAGCAGGTATTTACCTGCTGTATGCCCAGTCCACCCTGCAGGCTCACAGTAGAGCCTAGGAGATGGGCAAAGCCCCTAAGGAGACCAGAATGAAGCTTCCCAGCTGTCTCAAGCACAAGCTGGATGCAGAGGCTGCGGAGGCACTACTGAGCTGGGGAGGGGGCAGGGTAGATCTGGGAGCGACCACCGGGGTCGTGTCAGAATCAGAACTTCCACCTTGACCTCATTAACGCTGGTCTTAATCACCAAGCCAAGCTCCTTAAACTGCTAGAGGCCAACTCCCAGCCCCTGACACACATACCTGCCCTGTGTTTCTTTTCTCCAACAAGACATCTGCATGGAAGAGGGATGCTTTTCTAAGCAAACATCTAGTAATCCCAGGTGCAGTGTGAGGAGACTAAGCAAGGGAGTGCTTAAGGGCCAGAAGGCTCAGAGAGGAGTACTTCCCTGGTCAGCCTTGTGCCTAGGCTCCAGGGTCTTTGTCCTGCCTGAACACTGATGTGGCAAGGGGCATGGCATTTTCTCCCACCATCAGCTCTTTCCTCAACCTTACCTTCTCAGAAAGGCTGTGCAGTGTAACTACACAGTGGGGACTTTTATTTCCTGTCTACCCTGGTGACTACTACTCAGAACCATCTTTCTCATAGGGTGCTGGCTTCTTGCATCCAGTGCTTTCTTGTCTCCCTTGGTCCCCCAGAATCAAATCCTTCCTCTGGGACTCAGTGGATGTTCCACACATATATTATTAGCCTGACAGTCACCCTGGAGCACCCTACACAGGGGCGTATCACAACTACATGGTAGAGATGCTGGCCTCACATCCTTAGACACCTGGCCTAGGCCAGGACCTCTTGCTCAGATTGGCGTCCCCAGCAGGCCAGTAGGATCATCTCTCAGCCTACACAGAGATCTGAAGCCTCAGTGCCCCAGGTGCCTGGTCATCTCTGTCTGCCCCTGAGATTCACCCAGCTGTATGCCCATTGCCTTCTAGGTAAGGCAGAACTTCTTATGCCCCTCACCATGGCCTCCAGGCCCCACATGTTCACCTGAATAGCCTGGCAGCCTGTTCCCTCCTGCCTCACCCGTCAGGCCATCCCATCTCCACAACCCATGGTTATCCCTCCCTGGACTGGACTGTGTTTCTTCCACTGGCTAAGTCTTGCTCAAGCTAGAAGCACTCTGAGCAGGGCCATGGGCGCCTCCTTCATCTCCCAAGTGGCTGGCTCATGAATGTTTAATGTACAAGTGAGTGAGCAAATTCCAATTGAATGCAACAAATAGTTATTGAGCTGCTGGGCTGGGGGGGGGGGGGGGGCGGCGGTGAGACCTGGAGGTGATGGACTGAGCCGACTATACACAAAGCTCAGATCTGTCAAGTGGGCTATTGTCGGGGCCTGGGGACCGAATAAGTCAGGAGGTCTCCTGGGAAGGGGTAGGATAGGTGAGTTCAGGAGGAGACACTGTCAACGGAGCAATGTGGAGAAGCGAACTTAGGGCCCAAAGATCCCAGTTGCAGCCTGAGGCCACCAGACTGACATGGGGAGGAATTCCTGGGGGACTCTGGGGCAGACAAGATGAAACACCCTTTCTTTACCTAAGGGCCTCCACCCGAAGTCACCTTGGCCCCTCTGCAAGCCAATTAGGCCCCAGTGGCTGCAGTGGGATTAGTATTAGTATGATATCTCCCGGATGCTGAATCAGCCTCTGGCTTAGGGAGAGAAGGTCACTTTATAAGGGTCTGGGGGGGGGGTCAGTGCCTGGAGTTGCTCTGTGGGAGCCATAGGTGGCTGAGCTCGCCAGGCAGCCTTGGTCTCTGTCGACGAACAGCCTGTGGGGCAGCCTCGAGGGCCGCAGCCATGAACGGCACAGAGGGCCCCAATTTCTACGTGCCCTTCTCCAACATCACGGGCGTGGTGCGCAGCCCCTTTGAGCATCCGCAGTACTACCTGGCCGAACCATGGCAGTTCTCCATGCTGGCAGCTTACATGTTCTTGCTCATCGTGCTGGGCTTCCCCATCAACTTCCTGACGCTCTACGTCACCGTACAGCACAAGAAGCTGCGCACACCCCTCAACTACATCCTGCTCAACTTGGCTGTGGCTGACCTCTTCATGGTCTTCGGAGGATTCACCACCACCCTCTACACCTCACTGCATGGCTACTTCGTCTTTGGGCCCACAGGCTGCAACCTCGAGGGCTTCTTTGCCACGCTTGGAGGTATGAGCAGAGAGACTGGGGTATAGCATGGGAGTCAAGGGGCCGAGAAAGGGCTTGGGAGGGTCTGCAGCTTGGGAGCAGCAGCTTAATGGGTCTTTTTAATTGGTATCATCTGAAGGCCTAGCTTATTCATGGACAAACACTGTGACCCTGAGCTAGGCTGTTGTTGAAAGCGGGCACTGAGCGTTCATCTATCTCATTTTGAGCAATGCAAGAAACATGGGCTCAGAGAGGCCAAGGACGCACTGGGGAGTCACAGTGTGTGGGGGTGTCCTCTGAGGCAGCTGAGCTGGAGCAGACACAGACCGAGCACCAGGAGTGAGCTAGAAAAGATGCATAGTAGGTCCTTCAGGACTGTCCCTGGTCCAGGTAAGAGTTGGCTCAGTGGGCTACACATCTAACTGCCTGGCCAGCCCTGTCAGTTTCCACCAGACTGCTTGCTCCATATATCCTGAATCTCAAAGGATTCATTCGTTTCTTTTCTTTTTCTATCTTTGGAGTGGGGCACAGTCTCACACAGTCCAGTCCAGACCGGCCTTAAATTCTGCAGCTGAGGATGTACTTGAACTCATGATCCTCCTGCCTCAGCCTCTCAAGTGCCGTGATCACAGGCATGGAGCACTATGTTACACCAGGTGTTCCCAAACATTTTCTCTCACTCAACTGGAAAATCAGTGAGGCTATCTCAAGGAACCCTGGAGCCTGTTTAGCTGAGGAAACTGAGGCAGGGAGCAGGCAGAAATCACATTTAGAGATATGAGGGGGTCAGGACCAGAGCCAGGGTCTCCTGGCTGGGACCCAGAGATGTTTCTAGTGGATGTAGGAGGAAACGGAAGTGGGTATAACAAAGCCCAAAGCTAGGGTGACAGGTGGGTCTAGCTTGCATGCTGTCTTATCTCCCTGTGTCCAGGGCACTGCCTTGGTAGCACTGTTGGGCATCTCTGATACCTTCTGTGAGCAAACCCCCCAGTCTCTGGACAGACACTGGGGTACCATGTTGGTGAGCTTGTCTCTGTGGGGTCAGGCCCAGGCCACATCTGTCATCCAGGATTCTTGTTGGTAGCACTCCTGTTACTCAGAAGTTTGTTATGTGGTCCTTCCCCATACTGGGCTTCTGAGGGTGACATATGGACTAGTGTCTGGAGCCCCTCTTTACCCATCTTCTTCCCCTGCTAAAACACTAGCCAGGGTATGGCCCTAAGCCACAGCTCCAGTCACTCTGAGGCAGTCTCTCGTGAGCCTAAAGCTCTAGCCAAACAGAAGAGCTTCGGTTCTGTTCCTTTGCCCACTTCCTCTGGCACACAGGTTCTTCACCCCTCCCTTCACCCCAGCCCAAACTCACTGCCATCTCTAAGGCCTGGCTCAAGTCTCATCTGCAGGTGCTTTGTTCTCTCTATCATGAGGTCAGAGCTGGAGGACTGATGGCTCCTAACTTCCTTACAGGTGAAATCGCCCTGTGGTCCCTGGTGGTCCTGGCCATTGAGCGCTACGTGGTGGTCTGCAAGCCTATGAGCAACTTCCGCTTCGGAGAGAATCATGCCATTATGGGTGTGGCCTTCACCTGGGTCATGGCGTTGGCCTGTGCTGCTCCCCCACTCGTTGGCTGGTCCAGGTAATGGCATGGAGGATTGGCTCTGGCAAGGTCTTTGTGGCATTCCCATTCAGAACACAGAGCCTTCAGATTGGGTTCAGGCGTAATGTAACGTGGTCTTGCCCCCTAAAACCATCCAAGTGGCGTTCCCAGGCTAAAGTCTAATGTAGGGGAGAAGAGAGGGACTGTAATGGTCCAATGAGTCTGATTCCATCTCTGAGCCCCATAGCATCCCAACCCTTCACCTTGGCCAAGTCCCTAATCCTCGGCTAAGCCAAACCACAATCCTCTTTGGTTGAATTCTGAGCATGGGCAGCTCTCTCTCTCTCTCTCTCTCTCTCTCTCTCTCTCTCTCTCTCTCTCTCTGACCTTGGACCTTAGCACCTGAAGAATCTGAGCCTTCCCAACATGCATTGTGACATTGTAGCCCCAGGAACTGGGTCCCATCCAGCCTCCAGGCCACCATATCTAAATGAGACAAGAGAGGGTGGGGACAGTGGTTTGGACACCTGGACAGGCTATGAGGTACACAGAGCCTCAGAGAATCTCCATTCTCTGCCCACATGTCCTCCCCATGCCCGGAGCCTACCCAGTGGTCCTCCTTGAGTCAGATTCCCTTACTCCTCACTGGCCTCTTCCCTCACCTTCACCCACCAGGCTTGGCAGGCCTCTACAGACACAGTCAATGGACACTCAGGTTTCTGAGTGCGGCCCAATGTCACCCTCCTCAGATATCATCACAACATCCTCGTTTCTAGAAGCGGCCCAAGGCTCTGATGCTAGCAGTGCGCCTACCCTTATTGTAGGAAGCATTGCCATTACTAAGAGACCCACCTATGCAAACTGCAGCATTCACAGGGAAGGCCTCAGCTCCCCTCTCCAGCATCCTCTACCTACTCACTTAACCACCGAAGGGCAGCAGGCTGGTGGAAGAGAGCTGTGTGGTCAAGTGGCAGGGAGCTTAAGAATTGCCCAAGGGCGGAGACGGATAAGTCTCACGAGGTGATGGGGCCAGCAGGTAATAGCCATGTTTTGGAGGCCTTCAGGGACCCTACACGTACATCCCGCTGGGCATGTGCTTTCTTCCTGCTTTATCATCCCTTGCGCTGACCCTCAGGTACATCCCTGAGGGCATGCAGTGTTCATGCGGGATTGACTACTACACCCTCAAGCCCGAGGTCAACAACGAGTCCTTCGTCATCTACATGTTCGTGGTCCACTTCACCATCCCTATGACGGTCATCTTCTTCTGCTATGGGCAGCTGGTCTTCACAGTCAAGGAGGTATGAGCGGGGGCGGCGGTGGGAGGGGGGCGTCCCAGCCCCATGCTGGGTAGCCAGAGCTGGGTGCCAGGGTTTGTATGGACATGATGGGCTAGACACAAGTCTGTCCCCCTGTAGGCTGCTGCCCAGCAACAGGAGTCGGCCACCACTCAGAAGGCAGAGAAAGAAGTCACCCGCATGGTCATCATCATGGTCATCTTTTTCCTGATCTGCTGGGTTCCCTACGCGAGTGTGGCCATGTACATCTTTACCCACCAGGGCTCGGACTTCGGCCCCATCTTCATGACCCTGCCGGCTTTCTTTGCTAAGAGCGCTTCCATCTATAACCCAGTCATCTACATCTTGTTGAACAAGCAGGTGCTGAGGCAGGGCGTGTGGAGAGTGAGGGAGAGAACGGGAAGGGGAGGATGGGGCAGGGAAGGCGTTCCACTCAGACTGCTGGCAGGCCCTGAGCTCTCGGGCAGGCTGGCAACTCCCCAATCTCTTGGAGTAAGTCCTCCGGATGATCTGCCATCCACTCCTGTGAGGTATAGCTGACCAAATGGTTCTGGAAGTTTCCTTTAGAAGTCAGCCAGAAGCCAGCTGCAACAGTGCATGTTTGTAATCTTAATCCTGAGGCAGGAGGATCTTGAGCTCCAGGTCAGCCTGGGCTAAATAGTGGATATGTGTCCCCCTTTCCCCCAAGCAGGCTGTGGTAGCACACCTCTCTATTGTAGCATTCAGGATGCTGAAGTAGGGCAATTAGACATTCAAAGCTATCTTTGGCCATGCAGTGATTTGGGGCCCAACCTGGGCTACATGAGAATCTGTCTCAAGAAGCAACCAGAAAATAGCAAGTAGTTCCAAGGCTGGGAATAGAATGGTCTCACTGTAAAGCTGAAGAGATTGCTAAAAATGTTAGTTCTGGGAAGTCGGGGATTAAGCCCACTGTTAAAAGCCACAGCTTTTCTGCAGAAAAAGGGTGTGGTCTCTGGACCTAGACTCTGGGTTCAAGTTCTAGTTCTGCCACATTCAGGCTGTGTAACCTATGCTGACTCAGATATCTCCCTATCTGGACTTCGGTTTTCCTATTTACAAGGAAAGGCCAAATCACAAACTCTCAAATTAGATGTGATCATTCACAGAAGGCCCTACGTATCCACAGGGCACATGGAATGTCATTTGACAAAACCCCTTGTGCTGTGTTCCTGCCATCTCTGGTTGAAGGGCAACATGCATGTAGCAAGGTCCCCCAGGGAGCCAGACTTAGTGAGGGGACATGCTGGAGGTGAGGCTGAGGCTAGGCAAGTGGGAGGGCCTGTCCTGATTGGTGCCTCTTGTCTTCCAGTTCCGGAACTGCATGCTCACTACGATCTGCTGCGGCAAGAATCCACTGGGAGACGATGAGGCCTCTGCCACTGCCTCCAAGACGGAGACCAGCCAGGTGGCTCCAGCCTAAGTCAGAGGCTGTGGCTGACTGTAGAAGTCTCCTGTCCCCACACACCCCAGCCACAGCCCCCACCAGGAGCAGCACCCATTGGAATGAGGTCACGCAGGCTCCCTCAGTGTTCTTTTCTTTGTTTTTAATGAATTCATGAAAGCAAAATGAGGCTCCCCACTCAACAAGGACAGCCTGTCAAAGGACATCCATCCACCAAGACCCCCCAACCTGGAGTCCCAATTCCCGGGGGGCCAGCGGGATCTGTACCCCTCCCCTCAGCTTGTCTCTCAGGAACATGACAAGTGTCCCGGCTTAGGGCTAAGTGTCTAGGACAGACTGGAACACATAGTAGCTGATTAATAAATGCTAGCTGGATGAAGGGAGGAATGAGTGACTGAATGAGTGGATATAGGAATGAAGGGATTAATGGAAGGGAACATGGATGTCCTCAGGTGCCCAACCTGGCAGATCCAGTCTGGAATCTATAAGCAGTTTTACATACCTGCCCTGGTTTTCTCTGCCCCCCACCCCCACCCCAGATGGATCTCCCAAATCCGGGGCCCTGACAGAGAGATGAGGGGAGGGGGGAAGGAAAGGAGGGAGGGGGGAGACACACAGAGAGAATATGTGTGTGTGTGTGTGTGTGTGTGTGTGTGTGTGTGTGTGTGTGTGTGTGTAAACACTGTGTATATAAAGAGCACAGCTGGTAGTTGTGTTACAAGTAACACCAACTAATATAATTAATTAACCATCCCAATGGTCTCTGCTTGTTAGTGACTGCTTGGGAATTGGGCAGGGCCCCAAGCACTCAGATAAGGTATTTCCCCCAACTTCAGTAGGCTTTTGCAAATGACCCTGGCCTTCAGGCCTGTGCAGGGCTAGAGCTGTATTACAGAGATAAATGACACTGATGGCAATGTGGGCTGCAGCCCTTAGGACAGAGAAAACATTGAGACCAGGGGTCTCTGGCAAGGCCTAGGTCCTTCCTTCAGTATGGAAACCTTACCTCATGTCTCTCAGCCTACTTGGCCTATGGAGACCCAGCCCTTCCTCTTGGCTTCTGGATACATTTGCTCTTCTACACCAGCAACCAAGTGGCAACAGCTCCAGGCCAGTGTGGAGTTTTAGAAGCCAGGCCAATATGCCCACCTTCAGGGAGCAGCTGAGTCCTTGATGCCACCCTTGTTCTGAAGAGCTCAGAAACACAGTGCAAGATCTGACCAGGTCTCATGCTTAGGATGCTCATGAATCCAGTTCCCAGCTCCCTTGTTGGGTATGCTGTTTTCCTGGGCCTTTTCTTTATCCCAGAGAGTTTTTGGCTTTAAGGCCAACAGGAACTATGGGGTGCCAGAATTGAGCAGCTTCAGTCTGCATCTCTCCTCTATAGAATCACAGCTGGGCCCTCAGCAGGCCCAACTCTGCATGGGGACAGAGGCATTAAAAGCTCAGCTCCTACATTTGGTGGCAGTGGTGGTCTGTTGCTCTCAAGCTCTTTCAAAATGGATGGAAACTGGGAAGCTTCCCTGACCACTAGCTAGGGAAGACTAGAATGTGTGGGGACAAGCAGTCCAGAGTCCCTGGGAAATGTGATAGATCAGCTCCATCAAGTTTAGAAACCCAACTTGAGCAGTATAGAGACATTGTGACCTCTCTAAGCCTCTGTATCTGCAAAGAGAAGCTTAGACTTGCCCTTGAGGGGATTATATGAGATTTAAGGGCCTTATGTGGCCAGCCTACTTCCTGGCATGCTGAAGGCATTGGCACACTTTGGTATTCTAGACTTTGGCTCAGAATCATCCTTACCAGGATGGAGTCTCAGATGTGGAGTGATATCATCTTCCAAGGAGGAATGGGTGCCAGGGTCTGGGATGAAAGCCCTTTGGTGCTATGTTGGGCAAGGGCATGTGACAGCAAGGGGTTATTTGCTAGCTCTATCCATGAGTGATGAGGTTTCACTTGGTCACAAGTGACAAGAAATTCACCCCAATTGCTGAAAAAGAGGCTGTCTATTGGCTTTTAGACATGAAACCTTGCTCCCCTCCACTTCAGGATGGCAAGATTAGAAGCTCAGATCTGTGACCTTTGTGTCTCTCTTCTGTGTTGACTTTACTCACAGGCCTATCCTCAGATGTGGCAGAATTGTTTGCAGCAGTTGCAGGGCCAAAAGTTCCTCTAGAAAGGGGCTTTCTTTCCCTTTGTAACTGTGATGACAGTCAGATCTTTATTGGGCAGATCTAGGTTACCTGATTTTCCTTAAGCCAATCATCATGTCTAAGACAGAGATTCATTTGATTGGCCAGGGCCCAGTCACTTGATTACCTCTAAGTCAATCAACAGGCATGAGATAGAGATTCATCTTCTGATTAGCTAGACCTGGGTCACCTGATCACTTCTAAGCCAACCACTATGTCAGATATAGGGCTCCCTCACTTGCCATGTGTTCCTATACTACAAGATAAAATTGACTTCACATAGTTAAGGAGTCTGTAGGATGTGTTCCCCAAAAGAAACCAGGAAAACAGGATCAGGACCAGCCTGAGGGGTGGGGACTGGGATGTGCTAGACAAGGCTCCGGGTGTTGTGGATAAAGAGTATTCCATGGCTGCCTCATCTCTGGTTGTCTCAGGCTTTATGGGCCAGGAGTGGCTGTTGGTAGGCTACTTTAATTGCCCGGCCTTGTCCTACCTCACTCCTCCATGCCCAGTTCTCTTGTCCTGTGGAATGTCACCTTTACTCCTGACTTCTCCTGTCCAGGAAAAATAACCCTTTAGAACCAGAATGCTCTTGTCAGCCTCCCTTGGCAGTCACTGTGAATGTAGATGGAAGAGCTCTGTACCTGAGCTGGGATCTGGAGTCCCCGCAGGGCTACCTGCCAGGCTCCAAGCAAACGGCGGAGCATACAACACACTCAGCCAATCACAGGTCAAACAGGCCTGTCACCCCAATAAAGAGACACCTGAGACATCAGGTAGCCTGAGGTGCCCCAGAGAAACACAGTGCCAGTCCCAGGGTAAATCCCTGGACTACACAGGCCATGGCTCTGAGCTGAGAGTGATAGCCATCATAGCTGGTGGAGGGTGTATCTCTGTGCTTGTTTCCACCCATGGTCGCTTTACCTCTGAGAACATTGAGTGTGACCCCAGATATATAGGAATTAAATAGGAGCACAAGTCACACACCTTCGCATAGTCATAAAGAAACCTAATGTAAAATAAGCCTTTGATATATATGCAATTTTACAATTGATTAAAGATGAAAATAAATTTGCATTCTAATGAGATGGGCTGCTTGCTTTTTCACAAGGAATAGATCTTAGCTGAATATTTAATGGTGTAGGACACAGCATATACAACGTTCTTTAGAGTTGATATTTTGATTTTATAATCATCGATGCCGAGAGAATGCCTCTTTGCATAAATACATAGTATAACATGAAGAAGTATGTCTAGGCCATTTCAGAAATTGTTGGAAATTGTTTCATTATCCTAATCTAAAATTCAGTGAACAATGGTGTGTGTGTGTGTGTGTGTGTGTGTGTGTGTGTGTGGTATGTGTGTGTGCGTGCATATGTGCATATGCCTGTGTGTCCATGTCCATATGGAGGTGCTATCATCTAAGTGGAGAAGCTGAGGTTACAGATGGGCTCACGCTCAGCTTCTCCACGTGTGGGGGGCGCCAGGAGGTCTTCATCCATGCGCAGCAGGTGATCCTAATTAAGATCTGAAGCAAATGATTTACATCTGAAACCCAAGTCAGCCATTCAAACAGCAATTTTAAAGATCAAACATTCTAACATGATACAACCCAAAAATATACTAATTTAATCCTTACATGCTGAGGAGTGAGAAAGAAAATATTGAAAGTCTCTGTTTTCCACAACTCAACTCTTAGTGATCCAATAACACAGAAAACTTTGTGTGTACAACCAAACCAAATACCGTGTTCACAACATCCAATAGTCTGGAATCTGAGCTGTCGTTCAGGCAGTTTGTTGGCACTGTGTGGTAGGAAGGCACGTGCAGTCCAAAGTGCACAAGTATATGCAGAACCAAGGCTTTGTGAAGTCACATGATTCAACACCGGCTAGTACTGCCCAAAACACCTCAGATTCATTGTTTGACTTTGATGTTAAAAAAATGATGTTACATTTTGTTTATTGCACCTATCAGAGGAGAGGGAACACATGCATGCCACAGGGTGAATGTGGACATCGGAGGGCGGCTTTTGGAAGTCAGCTCCCTTCTGCCACATGGGTCCCGGAGATGGACCTTGGGTTACCGGTTGCCAGCAGATGCCGTTCCACCATCTTGCTTCCCCTTGAGTTACTTCTTGATCTTTGTATATTCGGAAACTTTTTACCGTTCCCAAAGTTTCTATCACCCCCCAAATGCAGGGGTAGTGTCCTGTGTGGACTTGTGACCCAGAACCTAAGAAATAATGTCTAAAGGATCAAGAAGACGTTAGTATGGATGGCACTTCAGACAGCAGCTGTTCAATGAACGCAGCTTCCCTGCCCAGGATGAGGCCAGGGTTCACAAGCAGTAGCCCCGGTGGAGGAGGGGCAGGTGCAGAGATGAGCTTGATGAGGACCCAGGAAAGGAGGAAGAGTGGCTGGGGGTGGGGGGGGGGGAAGCTAGGGGGGGGGGGGGGAGGGGCAGAGGAAGTTCTAGCCAATGGCTCAAAAGCATGCAACTCTGCGCTGTGAATTTCAGAGACCAGAAGGACCCTTCACTTTGCTTTTCCTTGTTGCCTGGAATGTGATCATAGTGACTGGAGATGCAGCAGTCTTGTTGGATCACAAAATGGGCCCTAAGTCAAAGAAGAGACAGGGTCTGGCTCCCCCAGGGCTACTTCAACAGTTGGATCCTCACCAGCCAGGCAACTTAAAGAAGTTCTGAAGGGAAGGCTGACATCAAGAGGGACTAGCTGATGGGGATTACCACACTTATTTTTAGCAGAGGGCTTCCGGGATGCAGCCTAGGGTCTGAGTGCGGGGTGAGCTACACTTCTGGATTTCAACCTCTTCATGTGTAAAATGATGAAGACGCCGATCTATACAATCGTATAATATCAGTTATACAGTTTATACAGGCATGCCAGTGGCTGCAATTTCACTCTACCCTCATGCACTGATTAGGAAATCAGTGTCACAATGTCCTGATGGCACAGGAGCTGCAAAGCAGAGATCCTCTGATCATCTCAGAGTTCAGGACGTTTATCTCTGAAAATAGGGTGGGAGGAGAGGGTTCCAGAAGGAAGGCAGCACCCCCTGCCTCCTGCCCCACAGAAAAGTCAGGAGGCTGGCAGAGGGCACACTTCTGCCAGCACCTCCCTAACTTGCTATCATCTCGCCGTCAAATGGCAAACCCCTCGGAGAATTTTTAGATCTCTGAGTTTTTCCCAAACTCCCTTCCCAACACAAAACTCGATCCTGGCACAGCCTGGGAGCAGGGTTTCAGCAAAGCTCGTGGGAATGTTTACACCACAGAGTCTCTGCATTTCTCAGTTCTTGGAAACGCCCCACAAATGGATCAAAATTGCGGCCCCCGGGTGTGCCAGCTTCCATTTGCCTCTTCGCCTCCCATAGCTCCTTCTCAGTCTAACACTGGGCATTTGCAGGTCTCTGTTCACTCCTCAGACCCATGGCACCACAACAAGTCTGGAAGGCCTACTGTGTGCTAGTGTTGGGCTGGGTGCCAGAGACAGCCTTGATCCACCACAGAGCTCAAGAGTCAGGGACCTGTAGGGCAATGCTGTGGCATTCCTGAGCAAACCTTTATCTAACAGGAGAGAGAAAGACGTATTCCAGAGAAGGTAGGTAGGAACAGGAAGGCTTTTTAGGCCTGGTGTGGTAGCAACCTTGTGCTGTGTGACAAACACTCCCAGAATTTACAGTTTAAAACAACAAACCACATGTCATCTCTTCCAGCCTCAGGGACTAGCTAGGTGATGCTGCTGACTGGGATCCAGCTTGGACCATCTCCGCTGGGCTGCTTCGAGCATCAATGGTCAAGTAAAGGACTAGCTGATGCCCAGATTGTTGGCTGGGTAACAAGTGACTGGACTATGGGTCTCAGCATCCTACAGACTAGCCAGGGCTTGCTCCCATGACAATGGGATCATGATAGCACCATTCCTGTGGTAGCTCACAGCACAAGGCTACTACAGATCTAAGACTGAGATCAACAAAGCCTCATTGAATGTGCATATAGATATGGGCAGAGATGGGAACTCTGGACCATCTGCACATTAATTTGACACACAAAAGTGTGACATCCTAGTATTAGCTATAGTTCCCTATATAGCTAATTCAAAGGTCATATGGTGTGAGCTTTTAAAAGTTTAGTATTGAAAGTTGAACCCAGAATTTCAGAGCTGCTAAGCCCTCCTTCAACCACTGAGCCACAACCCCGAGTCCTACCTGCAGTGTGGTTGAATTATGGAATTCAAGAGAGAGGAAAGCACCATGAGCCTGATGGAAGATCTCAAACTTTTCCCCCAAAAAGAAGCCGAGAGCCATGGGAGACTCTAGAAATGGAGTGAGATCTGCTTCACTGCAAAGAACTTTGAGGGCCACAGCCTTTCTCAAACCAGACCCTAGGATGGATGGTGAGTTCTCTGGGAAAATTCCAGGAAATAAAGGGATCACGCACAGAGGGGAGAAGCTGTAAGTCTCCTGTAAGGCGTCTTCAACCTCCACCTTTCCCAAAGCAGTTGCTGCTACCACACTGGTGTGAGTCCTGGTAGACCTGAGCTCAAGAGTCAGGGACCTGCACAGCAGTGCATTTCTGTAAGTGTGGCGTTCCCGAGCTAGCCTTACCTACAGGAGGGAGGAAGGCCCGAGTCAGGGCTGGCCTCCTCATTCTCAAAGCTGTGAACAGGCAACAACTGACTTAGCCTGTTTCTATCCTGACAAGTTTTTAGTTTGCCCTGGATTTCTGCTGATCCTGGGACAAAGTTCCTGTTTGTTAGTTCCTCTGTTTCTCCCCAGGGATCAATGGCTGTGCCATGGAGCAAGTCCATCTTTGCTCCATAAAATGTTGAGTTGCCTCTAAGGTGGCTAGCCTGTCAGCTCTCCCATCCTCTGTGTGATTCCCATGCATCCTTGACAGTCACAATGAGAAATGCTTGTCTCATATTTCATAAGAAATATTGACATTCAGTCAGGAGAGAGATTCAGCTTGTTGTAATCCACCCTGTTTTGTTTCTTTTTGGTGTGACTCTTTTTGAGTCAGGGGTTTGCAGTATAGGTTAACCTCAAACGTCCTAGCCTCCTGCCTCAGTTTCCCCAGTGTGGGAACAAGGACAAGCCACAGGGTCTTTATTAGACCCTGTCATATATTCTGTAGCGTGTTTTACAGCGATGGAGTAATTTATTCAGGCCTGTGTGGTTTCACTGAGAAGTCACTTCTGTCTTTCATCTCGATGACTCAGCCCTTCCTAGGAAATAGGTGGAATGGCCAGGCTCCGGAGATCCCTTCCCAAGTCATAGCCCTGTTGGGGCAGCCAGCTGGTTCTCTCACCCTAGCCAGTTCCAGTGTTGAGTAGTGTGATGGAAAACAGTGACTTACGTCTGTCCCAGTATGTCTTTGAATGCCAAGGACACTGAAGACTGTGGCCATCAGCCAAGGTCATATAAAGACCCTGGTGCACCTTCCCCTGCATCTCAAACTACAATATAACCTAAAACATCAAAATGACACAGAAGGAAGAGATCTGGGAGCCATCCGGGCTTAGGAGAGGCCACTGCCTCCAAATACCTCCTCCCTTGGGCACAATTGCTACTTTGTGGAAAACTGAGGCTAGCAATAATCTGAAACAAGGTAGACAGACCCCTGCCCTTGTGGGGTTAGGGGGCCCTTGTGAGCACCCCCCAACTCAGTTGTCTCCATTAGGTGCCAGCTCCACTAGCTAGGCAGGACACAGTGACTCTGCCTCCCTACTTTTTCCATGGTCTCAGGTCTCACAGGGTTGAGAATGTGTTCAGAATGAGTTTTCCCCTCAAGGCCGATTGGCAGCTTTCAGCTGCTCAGGTGGTAGGCCTGTTGGTCATTGGTTAAATACCATTGGAAGTATTTAAGGAGGGAGGTTTGGAGTCTGCCACCTGAGTGAGCGCTGGCCTGGCCTGCCGCTGCCTGTGCCATGGCCCCAGGGAGTATCTCCAGTGTTTCTTCCTCCTCTTCTTTTCCCTCCAGGGACACATCACCTACTGGATCATGTGGGCTCCCTGGGGCTGATAAGCCAGGTAAGCAAGGGAGTGGAATTCTGAGTTTAGGCCAAGGTCCCTGGAAACCCGGAGATAACAGCTGAGAAGGTGCATGCAGCTGTAAAGGTTGGTTCCCACCACTCAGATTGGAAGAGGAGACCCCAGTCCTGGAGGGGGATAAAGCTGCATGAGTCCATTTCCTGGTTTGGGACTCACAACGAAGACTTCAGCCAGGTACAGGCTGCCGTGGTCCTGCTATAGGACTCACTTTGGCTCCTGGCTTGTAGTTTTTGTATGGCTTTTTCTTTTTTCTTTTACATGGCACTGGTGTTTTGCCTGCACGTATGTCTGTGGGTGTTGGGCCCAATGGAACTAGAATTACAGAGAACTGGAGTTCAGACAGTTATGAACTGCCATGTGGGTGATGGGAATTGAACCCAGGTCCTCTGGAAAAGCACCCAGTGCTCTTAACCACTGAACCATCTCTCCCGCCTATGGGCTTTTTCTTTCTACTTAAAAATTTACTTTTGAGTCTGAATTTTGCAAATAATTCTGAGAGCATCCCTCCGAGTTTAAATCATGTACTTGTGGCTGACAGGTTTTCCCACTTCTCTCCCCCAAATCCTCCTTTTCTCTTGCTGCTTTTCAAGAGTAACAGCCTGTCTCAAAATATCCCATCGCTCCCCTGAGTTCAGCTTGCAGTGACCTTTACTATGTCATCATGTGTGTCCAGCGCCACAATCTGTTTCAGAATTGAGTCATTTCCTGAGAAGAAAAGCTGACTTGCGCTATTAACAATCACTCCCCAGCCTTATTCCACCTGTGTCTGTGGGCTCTCATCATTTCTTACAAGGGTTTGTTTGTGTTTTTTTTTTTTTTTTTTTTTTTTTTTTTTTTTTTTTTTTTTTTTTTTTTTGCTTATACTTAGAAGCACTCCGTGTTGTAGCCTCTTACACTTCAGTCCTTTATGGCCAAGTAGTATTCCATTGTGTGAGAGTGTCATGCATGGTCACAGGCATTTGGGCTGTTGGGAAGAAAGGCTGCCGAGGCTAGGGATGGAGCCCAGGGTCTCAGGCAAGGGCAACACCAGGCTCCTTCACCTTCCATATGCCTTTGCTTGCATTTTCACTTCTGGGGGTGGGCATGTTTCTAGGAATGTGACTGTTTTTACTTTCCCTTTTCCTCAAATAAGTTTTTTTTCAAACATTTTGGACTAGGCATGATGGCTCACACTTGACAGGAGGATCTCTTGAGTTCAAGGCCGAACTGGTCTACAGAGTGAAATCCAGGCTAGTGAGAGCTACGCAGTAAGGCTCCCTTCATTTTTACATTTATTACTCTGCACACGAGGCCTTTTTCAAGCAAGTATATAATGTAATTTGAGTGTGAGCATATTCCTCCAAGCCCTCTTCCCCTGCTCCTCCTCATCCCTTTGCTCCCCAGAGAGTTTCGCTTCTACCTTCTTTCCAGCTGTGGACACAGACTTCACATCTACAAAGTCTAGGACCCACAGATGACGCTAATGTCTTGTTAGGAAACCTTCCGAGACTGAGAGGAAATCAGGCTGGGAGCAGCTGGGTCCCTCCCCTGTGCCCATCAGGCGCAGCAGTCCTCAGCTGGGGCTGCTTTTGCTTACCCACCGGCTTATCTCAGACACACGCCAAGCCCAGCATTTCAGCTGGGAATAGTCCAGGGTTGATTTCCAAAGATAGGAATCTTTAAATAAGAAATTGCTGTCAGGCCTGGGATACAGCTCAGTGCTGGACCACTTGCCTGGCATGCGTGCACAGAGCCTTGGGTTGGGTCATGGGCAGTACAAAACAAAAACAAAACAAAACAAAACTGTTTTCAGTGAGTGCTGCCTTTCCCTCCCAACGTCTATGAATATTGGGTTATTTCTTTGTCCAGTTGGATTCTGAGTTTGTGTATATCCTATTTTTGAGGTACCATCTTGTTCTATAGCCCCAGGCTGGTCTGGAAATGTCTTTCCGCCTCAGAGTCTTGAGTCCTGGGGTAACACGTATGTCTCCAGCATGCCTGGATGCCCAGGGTGGTGGTTTCTGAGGCCTCCTGAGTCTGAACAGAGCTCTGTGGAGTTTGGCAGACATGTTGCTTTCTCAGTGTTTTTGTCCCCAGGGTCCCCACCTTTGAGGTATGTAAGAGAAGCCAACGCGAGCCTCACTGAGCTTCCTGATTTACTTCTTCCAGTACAATATAGCTACAGCTGTAGATACCCTTGGGCAGCTCACTACCCAGGATTGCTGCTTCAAGAGAATATTCTTCAAAAGGAGGGAACTTGATGAACCCTGTAGAGACAGCAGTCTGTGTAAGGCTTGCAGATGGGCTGCCAGTGAGCCTCACAGGGAGTTGGTTCTCAGTGTATGCTCTGCCCCACCAAAGCAGGCCTTGACTGGGGCAGAGAGCAGCCTGAGTGATGCCCTTCTGTCTATCCCACAGGTTCAAGTTGCAGCAGAATCCAAGCAGGCCAACGGAACCCAACAATGCTACGCATGGTGCTAGAGGCTCTAAAGGCCAGGGAGAAGCGCCAGGGCACATCCGTTGTAGCCATCAAGGTCTATATCCAACACAAGTACCCGACAGTGGACACCACCCGCTTCAAGTACCTGTTGAAGCAGGC